>JACEFZ010001183.1:7500-12620 GCA_014155875.1 Cepaea nemoralis | reverse complement strand
TGGGGTTCCCATTTTAATTTTGGGTTTGCTGGGCTCTGCTATCTCTTCTATCCTGCATTGGTTGTAAACAAGTTTATCTTTTCTAATTCATTAATAGGCGTTTGTCTTCAGGCTTCCAGTTATGATTCGCATTCCTTGGTTTTGGACTCTACTTATTTTGTTAAAGTTTGACTTAGCTACTGTTGCCCAAGCTGCAATGCCATATTCCAGTGCTGGCCTCACCCGTCCAGTATATAACTTCTTGAGAACTTTCTCATCTGCTCCCCACGTTGTACCAGCAAGCTTTTCATGATTGCCATTCTTTGCCTTGCTCTTGTTCGATTTTCTCAACCTGTGTCTTCCATGTCAGGCGACGATCAAGGTGACTCCTAGATAGTTTGGATTTTCTTCATGGCGCAATATTTTTCCATTCAATACCAGCTTAGGTTGCTGAGTTTTAGTTGAGAGGGAGAACACTGTGCATGTTGTTTTCTCCTCACCTTATCTTCACTAGCCATGATTTTGACCAGTCCTCTAGCGCTAATAGGGCTTGCTTGTATTTTGCTGTTAGCTGTACTAATATATTCTTCAGATGTCCATATGGCTAGGTCATCTGCAAAGGATGATGTGTGTACTCTGGCTGGAAAATTTTCCGTGATGTCGTTTATATATGCTAGGAATAATGTTGGTGAAAGAACTCCTCCTTGGGGGACACCTTGCTCCAACAGCATCATTTTGCTGGTTTGTCCTTGTACTTTTGTCCTGGCAGTTCTGTTCTCAAGGTAGTGGCTGATCCATTTGTACATTTTCCCACAGACATGCATTTTTTGTAGTTTTACTTTCAGTCCTTCCTTCCATACTTTATCAAATGCTTTTTCTAAATCTATCCAGACCGCTAGTGTGTGCTTTTTCTCTTGGAAGGCATCCTCTATTTCCTGAGCTATATAGGTTATTTGATCTTCAGTGGATCTGTACTTTCTGAATCCTGCTTGGTGAGGTGTTAAGAGTTGGTTTTCTTCCAGATGCCATGTTAGCCTGCCATTGATAATGCGTTCCATTAATTTTCCTACACAGCTAAGAAGACTGATAGGTCGATAGCCATTTGGTTCTTCCAGGTCTTTTCCTTTCTTTGGGACTGGTATTAGTATAGCTTCCTTCCATGCCTGAGGGGACTATTTCCCCTCTTCCAGCTGTAATTTAGGACTGCTAGTAGTTTCTTTTTTGCCTTAGTGCCTAGTCCTATTAGCATTTCATTTGTGATTCCATCCTTTCCTGGTGATGTCTTCTTTTTTAGGGTATTCATTGCCTGTTCCATTTCTTCCATTGTTAGATTTGCCATCATATATTCTGCTGCTGTCTCTGTATATCTATGATGTATCTGTTTATCTTTGATTGCATTCTTCTGTTCGGCTGTAATATCAATGTGGTTTGCACTGGCATAGTGTTCCATTAGTGCATTTGCAGCCTTTTTTTCCTGTAAGCAAGGCAATTTCCTTGTTTAATTGTTATTTGTTTGTTTCCAGGTCCTTCATTGTTCATGGCTTTCACTAGTTTCCATAGTTTGTTTCCATCCCTGTCAAAATTCAGGTTTTCTGTTTTTTTCCTCCAACAATCTCTTGTTGTTTGATTTACTGTTCTTTTATATTTTGCTGAGATGGCTTTGAGAAAGATGTTCGCTTCAGTTGTTTGTTCTCTCTCTGTGGTCTTCCTAGCATCTTCAACTTTGTCCTCCAAAATTTGTAGTTCTTCAGTCCAGTATGGTTTGTAATTTTTCCTCGCTCCTCTTGGAATAGACTCAGTGGCCGCCTGTATTATTGCTCTGTTTAGACTTTCCACCATTTGCTTCATGTTGCCATATCGTGTATTTATGTTTTCACAATATGTGTCTGTTAGTATGGCAAATCTGTCCCAATCTGCTCGTTTGTAATTCCAACGGGGCAAAGGCTTTTGCTCCTGTGGAACATACTCCATATTTATTACAAGCTTGATTGGTCTGTGGTCACTACCTGCTAATTGGTCAAGCACATGGCGATCGTATTTTGTGGAGGATGTCTCCTGTGCAGAAAGCTAAGTCTGGAGTAGAAGTGGTAATCCATCTTCTGGAGTAAAGCTCGGTGTGTCATCCGCTTTGTTGAGTAGATGGAGATTTGAGTCTATTTCCCAGTCCTCCACTTCATCTCCTCTTTTGTCAGTATCTTGGGTATCCCCATCTTTCTGAACGGCTATTAAAGTCTCCGACAACAATGCAATTTGTGTCAGTTATTTCCATGTTTGAGAGTGTAAGATCCTTATCTGCCGGGCTATACAGATTGTAAATTCTTATTTTCACGTCCTTTATCATTATATCAACACCTATAATTTCCGTTTGGTTGTCAGAGATCACAGATACTTCGCTGCAAGGTATTGTATTTCGTGTAAGTATTAGAACTCCTCCTTTGTGTCCTTCGCGGTCGAAACGTGTGGCCTGATATCCCTTGACTGAAAATGTGCGATTGGCGTTGAGGTGTGTCTCTTGAATGCATGCCACATCTATTCTATCTTTATGAAGACGCTGTGTTAGGGAGGCTTTCTTGTTATAAACTCCTTCTGCATTCCATTGTAGTATGTTGAGTGTCCGGGGTGTTTGGTCAATAACTCTTAACCTACTCCTCTGTGCCTTGACTCCACAGCACAGGGGAAGGTGACCACCAGTAGTCATGGGTGGACCCCCTCGAGGCAGGGGGCCCGGCACTATCACCGCCTGATGGGACTTCACGGGATTAGCACCATAACGATTTATTTTTCATCTGTGGCATCATGAAATGATAAAGTTACGTTGCACTTCTTTGTCAAGCCTGTGGCTCAGTACATCCGATTTCGACAAGCATTTGTTCGGGATGCTTTCCCTAGCCTTTGACTGTCCCCAGTCTACCTACAAGGCAGCAGGTTTGTGCGTCACTTCGTCTGGTCCCTCTCCCTTGACCTGTCCCGACATGGGTGACCCTACCAGTAGCTGTGCTACCGCCGGCATAGCTCTTGGGGTCATTGGAACGCTCAAGCCCCTCTACCTCGTCAAGGTGGACGCACGGCAGAGGGGAACAACGATCTAATAATTGACAGTCAATCTGGGTTTCGACCTAAATATTCTTGCCATAGTGCTCTTACAAAAATGACCGATAACTGGCATCTTTGTATCAACAATGGCAACATTTGTGGAGCAGTATTTGTAGACTTTAAAAAGGCCTTTGATATGGTAGATCATGATATTTTAATTAGAAAATTAAAACACATGAAGACTAGCACCAATATGGTGAACCTAATTACGTCATTTTTATCAGACAGACAACAAGTAGTATCCTTCAATAACTGTCTATCTTCTTCTTCTTCGTTCATCCGGAGTTTTTTTCCGGACGTGATTGCGTTGTGCCTGTTTACAGCAGAGCTGCGTTCTTGCGCCGTTAGGCCGACACATCCGACTTCTGCGGGCATTTGTTGACCGGGTTAACCTTCCCGGGGTAACTGTCTATCAAGACCCACACAACTTAATTTTGGGGTGCCTCAGGGCTCAATACTAGGTCCGCTGCTTTTTGCAGTGTATATTAACGATCTTCCTTTATACCTCAATACTTCGTGTGATCTATTTGCGGACGACTGCACTATTTACACAAGTCAAGAGAGCCTTTGTGACTTAGAGAGCTCTTTACAAAACGATCTTGACAACCTTAGTAGATGGAGCAATGAAAATCGCATGTTAATTAACATCGACAAAACCAAATCCATGCTAATAACGACCAGACAAAAACTACAGACCCTAGCCATAACTGGGACACCGCTCGAGCTCCACGTGGACACGTTACCTATAATTAATGTAAATGAACATAAAACATTAGGTCTTTTAATTGACAGACATTTAAACTGGAGCCCTCATGTTCACGCCCTTACCAAGAGAATAGCACAAAAAGTTTACCAACTTGCTAAAATTCAACACTTTTTGGATGAAAGCACACGTAAAATATTCTATGCATCCTATATCCAATCACCTCTCGATTATTGTTCCACAGTCTGGGATGGCTGCCCTAAATCTAATATGAAACGATTGTGTTCGCTTCAAAACCGCGCTATACGTCTAGTTTCTAGCATAAAGCACTTTGAAAGTAGTAAATTATACAGCCACCTAAGACTTCTAACACTTCAAAAGCGCTTCCTTTTTAACAAAGCCAAATTAGTGAATAAAATTATATCTGAAAATACCCCAGAGTATCTTCTACCGTTAATTCAATCTAATGCAATGAACAGTAAGCGCTTAAATTTATTACAGCTTCCTAAGCCTAGATTGGACTTATACAAAACTTGTTTCGCATATTCTGGTGCTCACTTGTGGAATAGCCTTCCACCAGAACTGAAAACACCAATGAGTCCCTACACATTCAACCGAGAACTCTTTCAATACTTACTTCATACCGACTATATGCCTCCATAAGTCACCTACTAGTATCATTTTTCCACTATCATTCTTCACTGTATGTGTGTGAACGAGACAGTGGGTGAGAGAGTGAGTGAGAAAGAGTGTGAGTGGAAGAATTAGTATGAGTGAGAGTGAGAGAGTATGCATGCGCGTGTGCCTGAGTGAGTGTAAAAGTGAGTGAGTGTGTGGACATATGTGTGAGAGATTTAGTTAGAGAATGAGTGAATCTGAGAGAGTGGGTGTGTTGTGTGTCTGCCTGTCTGTGTGATAGAGTGTGAAAGTTAGTGAGTGAGTGTGAGTTAGAGAGTCATCGAGTAAATGAGTGAGTAAGGGAGCGTGAGTGAGTGAGAGAGAATTTGTGGGTATGCGTGTATGTGCGCGAATGAGTGAGTGTGAGAGCGAGTGAGTGTGTAAAAGAGAGAGAGAGAGCAGTGGCTGAATGAGAGAGTGCATGAGAAAGTGTGATGTATGTGTGCATGTCTGGATGGGTGTATATGTGTGTACATGTGTGTATCTGTGTGTGACTCTGTGTATATGTCTGTACGTGTGTTAAGGTGTGCGTTCATGTGTTTATATGCGTTTATATGCATGTGCGTGTGTGTATGTGTGTATGGATGAGTGTGTGTGTGTGTGTGCTCGTGTATGTATTGTATATCTTTGTATGTGTAAGTGTGCATGCATGCAGTGTATGCGAGGG
>JACEFZ010001183.1:0-5000 GCA_014155875.1 Cepaea nemoralis | reverse complement strand
GATGTGTGTGAGGGATGTTTGTATGGGTGGGGAGATTGTGCGTGGGTGGGGATGTGTGTGTATATGGGTAGGGGTGTGTGGTTAAGGGATGTGTGGCTGGGGGAATGGGTGGATGGAGGATGTGTGGTTGGGTGGAGGATGTGTGGTTGGGTAGAGGATGTGTGGGTGGGTGATTGTATATGAGTAAGGGTGTGTGGTTAAGGGATGTTGGTTGGGGGATGGGTGGGTAGAGGATGTGTGGGTGGGTAGAGGATATGTGGGTGGGTGAGTGTGTGCAGGTTAGGAGATGGTGGGGGATGTTTGCAGGTGTGGGCTCGGGATCTGTGAGTGGGCTGGGGGAGATGGGAGATTATGTGGGTGAGTGCGGAATTTGTGTGTGGGTAGGTGCGGAATATGTGAGTTGACGGGGAGATGTGTGTGTGGCTGAGGAATATGTGTTTGGTTGAGTGGTTGGAGGTGTGTGGGTGGAGGAGGATATTGGATGAGTGATTGTTGGTGGGAAATGGGACGGGTAGAGGATATGTGAGTGGGTGGGGAGATGTGTGTAGGTGGGGGATGTGTGGGTTATTGAATGTATGTGTGCTTGGGGTGTGGGTGGATGGGATGTGTGGTGGGTGAGAGGTGTGTGTGGGCGGGGAGATGTGTAGGTGTAGGGATGTGGTGGATGGGTGGGGGAATGTATTGTATGTGTGTGTGGTTGGGTGGGGGAGTTGGAGTGAATGGGGGATGTGTGGGTGGGTGGTGGATGTGTCTCATAACATAGTAATATGCATTGTTTATGTTTACAAAATTCACGTGACAATGTTTTTTTTTCCCTATGCACTGTTGATGAAAGAAAGATGAGTGATTGGAAGGGCCGAATGTTAGACGGGCCTGCGTGCCCAATTTGTTACCCTTTGAAAATAAAGTCTGTTCGTTCGTTCGTTCGTTCGTTCTCTCTCTCTCTCTTTCTCGCTCTCTCTCTCTTTCTTGCTCTCTCTCTCTCGCGCTCCCTCTCGCGCTCCCTCTCGCTCGCTCCCCCCCCCCCCTCTCTCTCTCTCTCTCTCTCTCTCTCTCTTTCTCTCTCTCTCTCTCTCTCTCTCTCTCTCTCTCTCTCTCTCTTTCTGCGGACCGGTAAGTCGTTGCCGTGAACATCGCACAGAGCATGAACTCCCTAGCTCCAGGGATGACCCGTCAATGGTTTCCAGAAAAATCGAAATCGTGGTGTGCAACGACGACGAAGGAAAACGACCCTACGAACCTTTCAAAGCACGAGGAATAAGGCCTGAACACTTCATCATGGAACCCTAACTGCACACCCGACCCCACCTCACACACACACACACACACACAAACACACACACATACACACACAGAGAGACTGAGAGAGAGCGACACACACACACACAGACTGAGAGAGAGCGACACACACACACACACACACAGAGAGCGACACACACATACACACATACACACATACAGACTGAGAGAGAGCGACACACTCATACACACACAGACTGAGAGAGAGCGACACACACATACACACAGACTGAGAGAGAGCGACACACACATACACACACAGACTGAGAGAGAGCGACACACACATACACACACAGACTGAGAGAGAGCGACACACACATACACACACAGACTGAGAGAGAGCGACACACATACACACATACACACACACAGACAGAGAGAGCGACACACACATACACACACACAGACGAGAGAGAGCGACACACACATACACACACAGACTGAGAGAGAGCGACACACACATACACACACACAGACTGAGAGAGAGCGACACACATACACACACAGACTGAGAGAGAGCTACACACACATACACACACACAGACTGAGAGAGAGCGACACACACATACACACACAGACTGAGAGAGAGCGACACATACATACACACACAGACTGAGAGAGAGCGACACACACATACACACACAGACTGAGAGAGAGCGACACACACATACACACACAGACTGAGAGAGAGCGACACACACATACACACACAGATTGACGAAGCGAGCGGACACCATACATACACCACAGACTGAGAGAGAGCGGACACACATCCACACATAACACACATACAGACTTGAGAGAGCGCGACAACACCCACACACATACAACACATTTACAGACTGAGAGAGAGCGACACACATACACCATACAACACACACAGACTGAGAGAGAGCGACACACACATACACACACAGACTGAAGAGAGAGCGACACATACATACACACCACACAGAATGAGACGAGAGCGACACACATACACACATACACCACATACACACAACAGACTGAGAGCGAGCGACACACATACAACATACACACATACAGACTGAGGAGAGAGCGTCACACATACCACACATAACACACACACAGCACAGACTGAGATGAGAGCGACACACATACAACACAATTTACACACACAGATCGAGAGAGAGCGACACACACATACACACATACAGACTGAGAGAGAGCGACACACATACACACATACACACATACAGACTGAGAGAGAGCGACACACATACACACATACACAAACACAGACTGAGAGAGAGCGACACACATACACACATACACACACAGACTGAGAGAGAGCGACACACACATACACACATACAGACTGAGAGAGAGCGACACACATACACACACATAGACTGAGAGAGAGCGACACACACATACACACACACAGACTGAGAGAGAGCGACACACACATACACACATACACACACACACAGAGAGAGCGACACACACATACACACATACACACACACAGACTGAGAGAGAGCGACACACATACACACATACACACACACAGACTGAGAGAGAGCGACACACACACACACACAGACTGAGAGAGAGCGACACACACATACACACACAGACTGAGAGAGAGCGACACACACATACACACACAGACTGAGAGAGAGCGACACACACATACACACACACAGACTGAGAGAGAGCGACACACACACACACACACACAGACTGAGAGAGAGCGACACACACACACACACATACTGAGAGAGAGCGACACACACATACACACACAGACTGAGAGAGAGAGCGACACACACATACACACACAGACTGAGAGAGAGCGACACACACATACACACACAGACTGAGAGAGAGCGAAACACACACACACAGAGACTGAGAGAGAGCGACACACACATACACACATACACACACAGAGAGAGAGAGCGACACACACATACACACATACACACACACAGACTGAGAGAGAGCGACACACACATACACACACACAGACTGAGAGAGAGCGACACACATACACACACATCCCCCCCCCCCAAAAAAAAAACTGAGAGAGAGCGAAAACCACACACACCCACAAAAAAACCCCCCCTTGAGAGAGAGCGAAAAAAAAAAAAAACACACAAAACACACAAAAGACTGAGAGAGAGCGACACAAAACACACAAGACTGAGAGAGAGCGACACACAAAACACAAAAAGACTGAGAGAGAGCACACACACAACACACACAGACTGAGAGAGAGCGACCACAACAACACACAAAAGACTGAGAGAGAGCGACACACAAAATACACACACAAACTGAGAGAGAGCGACACACAAAAATACACAACACAGACTGAGAGAGAGCGAAAAACACAAAATACACACACAAACCCTTGAGAGAAAGCCACACAACACACACACACAAAACTGAGAGAGAGCGAACACAACACACAACACAAAACAACTGAGAGAGAGCGACACACAACACAAAAAACACACAAAAAAGACTGAGAGAGAGCGACACAAAACAAAAACACACACAGACTGAGAGAGAGCGACACAAAATACACACACAGAGGGAGAGAGAGCGACACAACATACACACACACAGACTGAGAGAGAGCGACACAAAATACACACCAAAAACAACACATAAAACACACACAGACTGAGAGAGAGCGACACAAAACAATACACAAAACAGACTGAGAGAGAGCGACACACAAAAAATACACACACAGACTGAGAGAGGGGCGACACACAAAATACACACAAAAGACTGAGAGAGAGCGACACATACATACACACACAGACTGAGAGAGAGCGACACACATACACACATACACACATACAGACTGAGAGAGAGCGACACACATACACACATACACAAACACAGACTGAGAGAGAGCGACACACATACACACATACACACACAGACTGAGAGAGAGCGACACACACATCCCACAAAACAGACTGAGAGAGAGCGACACACATACCACACAAGACTGAGAGAGAGCGACACACAAAAAATACACAAAACAAAAAGACTGAGAGAGAGGAAAACACATACAACATAAAACACAACAGACAGAGAGAGCGACACACCATACACACAAAACACACACAGACTGAGAGAGGGGCGACACACATACACACATACACACACACAGACTGAGAGAGAGCGACACCCCACAACACAACAGACTGAGAGAGAGCGACACACAAAAAATACACACAACAGACTGAGAGAGAGCGACACACAAAAAATACACAACACAGACTGAGAGAGAGCGACAAAACCATACACAAAACCACAGACTGAGAGAGAGCAACACACACATACACACAACAGACTGAGAGAGAGCGACACACAACACACAAAAGACTGAGAGAGAGCGACACAACATCACACACACAGACTGAGAGAGAGGCCCCAACACACATACACACACAACAGAGAGAGCGACACACACATACACAAAAACAAAGACTGAGAGAGAGCGACACAAAACACACACACACAAAAGACTGGAGAGAGGGGACACACACAACACACCACAACGAGAGAGAGCGACACCCCAAAAATACACCCCACAGACTGAGAGAGAGCGACACACACATACACACACAAAACTGAGAGAGGCGACACACCATACAAAACAAAAAGAGAGAGAGAGCGACACAACATACACACACACAAAAAAACACACACAC
>JACEFZ010001182.1:12500-25664 GCA_014155875.1 Cepaea nemoralis | reverse complement strand
TAAAAAAGGAAGGTAATTGAAAAAAAAAGAAAAAAAAAGTTTAATGTAAGTTAAATAAAGGGTGGAAATTAATTTTAAAGAAGAAAAGTGAAATTGAAAGTAAGGGAAATTAAAAAAAATAAAGTTAAAATAAACTAAAAATTTTAAAAGTTAAAAAAAGTTAAAGAAATTTAAACAAAATATATTTAAATTAAGGTAAAATAAAGAAAAGTAAAGAAAAAAAAGGTATAAGGAAGTAAAAAAAAAAAAAAAGAAAAAGTAACGTAAAAGTAAAAAGTAAAAGAAAAAAGAAAAAAGAAAAAGTAAAAGTAAAGTAAAAAAAAGTAAAATAAAAGTAAAGAAAAAGTAGAGGAAAAAGTGAAAGTAAAAGAAAAAGTGAAAGTAAAGAAAAGTAAGTAAAAGTAAAAGTAAAAGTAAAGAAAAAAAAAAAAAAAAAAGGTAAAGAAAAGTAAAAAAGAAAAGAAAAAGTAAAGAAAAAGTAAAAAAAGTAAAAAAGAGAAAGAGAAAGTAAAAAGAAAAAGTAAAGTAAAAGTAAAAGTAAAGTAAAGTAAAAGAAAAAGAAAAAGAAAAGTAAAATAAGTAAAGTAAAGTAAAAAGTAAAAAAAAAAAGTAAAAGTAAAGTAAAGAAAAAGTGAAGTAAAAGTAAAAGAGAAAGGGAAAGTAAAGTAAAAAAAATAAAGTTTAGTAAGAAAAATAAACTTTATAAAAAATTTTTGCATTCCTTTACAACATCGCTTCTACACGCACCTTCAGCGATTTTTGATTTCTTGGAAGAATACCTCAGTAGTTTGTAAAGTAAAGAGTTTGCCAAATTAAAACAAAGTATAGTAAAGTAAAGTAAAAGGAAAAGAAAATTTAAAAGAAAGAAATGAAAACGTTATGTAAATTTAAAAAGTAAATCGTTTTAAAAGGCAAAATTAAGGAAGTAAAGAGAAGTACACGAAGAAAATTAAAGGAGTGAAGAGAAAAAAAGGTAAAGAAGGAAAAGGAAAAAAAAAAAAAAAAAAAGTCACTAAAAGTCGACAGGGTCGACTTCATTGCACCGGGTTTTTTCCAGTATGGCTCAGTCTCTGTCCACAAAGCGGAAAGCGTCGCACAAAGCATGAATTCCGTAGCTCTAGCGACGACCTCCATGAGTCTCCGAAAAAATGCATTTGTGAACCGAAGGACGCGGCCCCGGAATCGAACCCACAACCTTCGGAGCCCGAGTCAGACGGCTTCTCCACTTCGCCACGGAGACTACCATAAAAGTGAATTGAAGTGAAGTGAAGTGACGTAAATACCCGTAGTACAAACCTTGGGACACCATAGGCATGCAGAATTAAGCACACATGTTTGTAGCGCAGTGGACACTGGGCAGGTCAAGAGGTGAATATCACAATGTTTGTACCGCAGTGGACACTGGGCAGGTCAAGAGGTGAATATCACAATGTTTGTAGAGCAGTGGACACTGGGCAGGTCAAGAGGTGAATATCACAATGTTTGTAGAGCAGTGGACACTGGGGCAGGTCAAAAGGTGAATATCACAATGTTTGTAGAGCAGTGGACACTGGGCAGGTCAAGAGGTGAATATCACAATGTTTGTACCGCAGTGGACACTGGGGCAGGTCAAGAGGTGAATATCACAATGTTTGTACCGCAGTGGACACTGGGGCAGGTCAAGAGGTGAATATCACAATGTTTGTACCGCAGTGGACACTGGGGCAGGTCAAGAGGTGAATATCACAATGTTTGTAGAGCAGTGGACACTGGGCAGGTCAAGAGGTGAATATCACAATGTTTGTAGAGCAGTGGACACTGGGCAGGTCAAGAGGTGAATATCACAATGTTTGTAGAGCAGTGGACACTGGGGCAGGTCAAAGGTGAATATCACAATGTTTGTAGAGCAGTGGACACTGGGGCAGGTCAAGAGGTGAATATCACAATGTTTGTAGAGCAGTGGACACTGGGGCAGGTCAAGAGGTGAATATCACAATGTTTGTACCGCAGTGGACACTGGGGCAGGTCAAGAGGTGAATATCACAATGTTTGTAACGCAGTGGGACACTGGGCAGCGTCAAGAGGTGAATATCACAATGTTTGTAGAGTAGTGAACACTGGGCAGGTCAAGAGGTGAATATCACAATGTTTTGTAGAGCAGTGGGACACTGGGCAGGTTCAAGAGGTGAATATCACAATGTTTGTAGAGCAGTGGGACACTGGTGCAGGTCAAGAGGTGAATATCACAATGTTTGTAGAGCAGTGGACACTGGGGCAGGTCAAGAGTAGTAAGTCACAATGTTTGTAGAGCAGTGGACACTGGGCAGGTCAAGAGGTGAATATCACAATGTTTGTACCGCAGTGGACACTGGGCAGGTCAAGAGGTGAATATCACAATGTGTGTAGAGCAGTGGACACTGGGGCAGGTCAAGAGTGTGAATATCACAATGTGTGTTAGAGCAGTGGACCTGGGCAGGTCAAGAGGTGAATATCACAATGTTTGTACCGCAGTGGACACTGGGCAGGTCAAGAGGTGAATATCACAATGTTTGTAGAGCAGTGGACACTGGGCAGGTCAAGAGGTGAATATCACAATGTTTGTAGAGCAGTGGACACTGGCAGGTCAAGAGGTGAATATCACAATGTTTGTAGAGCAGTGGACACTGGGCAGGTCAAGAGGTGAATACACAATGTTTGGTAGAGCAGTGGACACTGGGGAAGGTCAAGAGTTGAATATCACAATGTTTGTAGAGCAGTGGACCACTGGGCAGGTCAAAGAGGTGAGGATATCACAATGTTTGTACCGCAGTGGACACTGGGCAGGTCAAGAGGTGAATATCACAATGTGTGTAGAGCAGTGGACACTGGGGCAGGTCAAGAGGTGAATATCACAATGTGTGTAGAGCAGTGGACACTGGGCAGGTCAAGAGGTGAATATCACAATGTTTGTACCGCAGTGGACACTGGGCAGGTCAAGAGGTGAATATCACAATGTTTGTTAGAGCAGTGGACACTGGGCAGGTCAAGAGGTGAATATCACAATGTTTGTACGCAGTGGACACTGGGCAGGTCAAGAGGTGAATATCACAATGTTTGTACCGCAGTGGTCACTGGGCAGGTCAAGAGGTGAATATCACAATGTGTGTAGAGCAGTGGACACTGGGCAGGTCAAGAGGTGAATATCACAATGTTTGTACCGCAGTGGACACTCGGCAGGTCAAGAGGTGAATATCACAATGTTTGTAGAGCAGTGGACACTGGGGCAGGTCAAAAGGTGAATACCACAATGTTTGTAGAGCAGTGGACACTGGGCAGGTCAAGAGGTGAATATCACAATGTTTGTAGAGCAGTGGACACTGGGGCAGGTCAAGAGGTGAATATCACCAATTTTGTAGAGCAGTGGACACTGGGGCAGGTCAACAGGTGAATATCACAATGTTTGTAGAGCAGTGGACACAGGGGCAGGTCAAGAGGTGAATATCACAATGTTTGTAGAGCAGTGGACACAGGGGCAGGTCAAGAGGTGAATATCACAATGTTTGTAGAGCAGTGGACACAGGGGCAGGTCAAGAGGTGAATATCACAATGTTTGTAGAGCAGTGGACCACTGGGGCAGTGTCAAGAGGTGAATATCACAATGTTTGTAGAGCAGGGACACTGGGGAGGTCAAGAGGTGAATATCACAATGTTTGTAGAGCAGTGGACACTGGGCAGGTCAAGAGGTGAATACCACACTGGGCGCCTGCACGTCTCAATACATTTGCTGGTACTAGTCCAGGCCTGGTCGTACCAGAGATCATGTTCATTTTATCTTAAAACACCTGTATGCGAATGTGACCCCTTGGCCATGGGGCCGCACGGCGGGCCAGCTGGTAGGTGAACTATAGAGTGTGCTGCCTACTCGACCACATTCTGTGTGTTCTTGTGTTCAGCCTAAGAATGCTAGTTTGCTGTCCTTTATAGGACACCGCAATCGACCCAAACATTTGTTGTATCTTTGTGGGACAGTTTTTACGTTCTGTAGTTTGCCATGGCTTGACCACAGGGCATGGTCTAGACAAGTACACAGAGCTGATCCACGACTCTGGTGATCGTGTAAGATGGCGAAACATGACGACCCACTCTTACCGGCATGATGATGATGATGAGTTTACCATCGTTTTCTGGGCGGCCGAAACTCATACCATTTGAAATCAACGCAAACCAGTCTGCTTACAAATCATCTGCGACAGATTTCAAACTCTCATCTCGGCATGTTGGCCCCCGGGCCGTCCGTGTTCTCTCTATTGTGACTATTTTGTGTGCACATGACTGAGATTCCAACCCTAGTTGTTAGCTGTATGTTGTTTGTACATGATTGAATTCCAACCCTAGTTGTTAGCTGTATGTTGTTTGTACATGATTGAATTCCAACCCTAGTTGTTAGCTGTATGTTGTTTGTACATGATTGAATTCCAACCCTAGTTGTTAGCTGTATGTTGTTTGTACATGATTGAATTCCAACCCTAGTTGTTAGCGTATGTTGTTTGTACATGATTGAATTCCAAACCCTAGTTGTTAGCTGTATGTTGTTTGTACATGATGAATTCCAACCCTAGTTGTTAGCTGTATGTTGTTTGTACATGATTGAATTCCAACCCTAGTTGTTAGCTGTATGTTGTTTGTACATGATTGAATTCCAACCCTAGTTGTTAGATGTATGTTGTTTGTACATGATTGAATTCCAACCCTAGTTGTTAGCTGTATGTTTGTTGTACATGATTGAATTCCAACCCTAGTTGTTAGCTGTATGTTGTTTGTACATGATTGAATTCCAACCCTAGTTGTTAGCTGTATGTTGTTTGTACATGATTGAATTCCAACCCTAGTTGTTAGCTGTATGTTGTTTGTACATGATGAATTCCAACCCTAGTTGTTAGCTGTATGTTGTTTTGTACATGATGAATTCCAACCCTAGTTGTTAGCTGTATGTTGTTTGTACATGATTGAATTCCAACCCTAGTTGTTAGCTGTATGTTGTTTGTACATGATTGAATTCCAACCCTAGTTGTTAGCTGTATTTTGTTTGTACATGATTGAATTCCAACCCTAGTTGTTAGCTGTATGTTGTTTGTACATGATTGAATTCCAACCCTAGTTGTTAGCTGTATGTTGTTTGTACATGATTGAATTCCAACCCTAGTTGTTAGCTGTATGTTGTTTGTACATGATTGAATTCCAACCCTAGTTGTTAGCTGTATTTTGTTTGTACATGATTGAATTCCAACCCTAGTTGTTAGCTGTATGTTGTTGTACATGATTGAATTCCAACCCTAGTTGTTAGTGTATTTTGTTTGTACATGATTGAATTCCAACCCTAGTTGTTAGCTGTATGTTGTTTGTACATGATTGAATTCCAACCCTAGTTGTTAGCTGTATTTTGTTTGTACATGATTGAATTCCAACCCTAGTTGCTGAAATGTGTACAATAACCACATCCACCACATGCTGCAGATCCTGTTCGTTGTCTGCATCTAATACTGTGTCATCTAATACTGTGTCATCTAATACTGTGACATCTGCACGTCTTTGTTTCCTCAAAACACTATAACACAACACTGACGAGTGGCCATGTGGAGTTTACAATGTCCCAATCCAGTCGACATCTTCTCGGCACAATTAGAAGAAAACAGATCCCCATAATTTAGAAACTTGGTCTTGTACCGTGGTTATGTGGATGATATAATAATCATCACCACAGACGAGCAACAAGCAACATATTTCCAGGTCACAATGAACCAGACGCACAAAAACATCTGTCTGCCTATGGAACACAAATACAACGAATCGTTGCCTCTCCTGGATATTCTAATGACAGCAGACGGCACAATTCAAGGATCACTGTACCG
The DNA here is from genome assembly GCA_014155875.1 of Cepaea nemoralis. Lineage (NCBI taxonomy): Eukaryota > Metazoa > Mollusca > Gastropoda > Stylommatophora > Helicidae > Cepaea > Cepaea nemoralis. The sequence goes on along the minus strand of JACEFZ010001182.1, from coordinate 19,797 downwards.
CAAAGAAACATGGACGGCTAAATAATTAAATGAACACAGCTTCCAGTCCTCTGAGTATAAATGTGGCCTAGTATGAACTCTGACCGAGCCAAGAAGATCTGCATCCAAGACACGTTGACAGAGGAATTTGTATCCTAACGCCTCGATGGTTATCCCACATATAAAGCACAACTGCTGGTGGCCGGAACCAACCGCACCAAAACAACAGTCCCCAAACTCAGGGCATTAATCGAACTAACCTCTCGAGGGGATGACGTCTACGGACCGGCTCATTACAACAGTCGGCCGAGCAGACTGTACTGCAGCTTCAGGTATTAGATACAGAACCACACCTATCCCCACCCCAGCAACGGCAGAACCTGTATCTCTGGACGCCAAATCTAACTGCATGTATCAGTTTCAGCGTGTGTATCAGTTTACCTTCATAGGCAGAACAGAGAGTCAGTTGAACAACTGAGTGGCAGAACACTTCCCTTCTTGATAGACAAAATAATATACAAAGATGACTCTGGTAACCCAGTAAAACCCATGTCACCAATAACGCGCAGTCTGTTGGACATCTGTCAATTTATGTATAGAGACAAAACATCATGGCACATGATGATGATGAATGAGTAAAGCTGTGGCTGATGGAATGATGGTCAGTTCTCTAGCATGGGATTTGTTCATATCATTTTCCCATCATTGACTTGATGTAGTGGAATCAAGGGACATCAAGTCAATGCTGGGACAATGATTCCACTACATCAAGTCAATGCTGGGACAATGATTCCACTACATCAAGTCAATGCTGGGACAATGATTCCACTACATCAAGTCAATGCTGGGACAATGATCCACTACATCAAGTCAATGCTGGGACAATGATTCCATACATCAAGTCAATGCTGGGACAATGATTCCACTACATCAAGTCAATGCTGGGACAATGATTCCACTACATCAAGTCAATGCTGGGACAATGATTCCACTACATCAAGTCAATGCTGGGACAATGATTCCACTACATCAAGTCAATGCTGGGACAATGATTCCACTACATCAAGTCAATGCTGGGACAATGATTCCACTACATCAAGTCAATGCTGGGAAATGATTCCACTACATCAAGTCAATGCTGGGACAATGATTCCACTACATCAAGTCAATGCTGGGACAATGATTCCACTACATCAAGTCAATGCTGGGACAATGATTCCACTACATCAAGTCAATGCTGGGACAATGATTCCACTACATCAAGTCAATGCTGGGACAATGATTCCACTACATCAAGTCAATGCTGGGACAATGATTCCACTACATCAAGTCAATGCTGGGACAATGATTCCACTACATCAAGTCAATGCTGGGACAATGATTCCACTACATCAAGTCAATGCTGGGACAATGATTCCACTACATCAAGTCAAGCTGGGACAATGATTCCACTACATCAAGTCAATGCTGGGACAATGATTCCACTACATCAAGTCATGCTGGGACAATGATTCCACTACATCAAGTCAATGCTGGGACAATGATTCCACTACATCAAGTCAATGCTGGGGACAATGATTCCACTACATCAAGTCAATGCTGGGACAATGATTCCACTACATCAAGTCAATGCTGGGACAATGATTCCACTACATCAAGTCAATGCTGGGGCAATGATTCCACTACATCAAGTCAATGCTGGGACAATGATTCCACTACATCAAGTCAATGCTGGGACAATGATTCCACTACATCAAGTCAATGCTGGGACAATGATTCCCCTACATCAAGTCAATGCTGGGACAATGATTCCACTACATCAAGTCAATGCTGGGACAATGATTCCACTACATCAAGTCAATGCTGGGACAATGATTCCACTACATCAAGTCAATGCTGGGACAATGATTCCACTACATCAAGTCAATGCTGGGACAATGATTCCACTACATCAAGTCAATGCTGGGACAATGATTCCACTACATCAAGTCAATGCTGGGACAATGATTCCACTACATCAAGTCAATGCTGGGACAATGATTCCACTACATCAAGTCAATGCTGGGACAATGATTCCACTACATCAAGTCAATGCTGGGACAATGATTCCACTACATCAAGTCAATGCTGGGACAATGATTCCACTACATCAAGTCAATGCTGGGACAATGATTCCACTACATCAAGTCAATGCGGGACAATGATTCCACTACATCAAGTCAATGCTGGGACAATGATTCCACTACATCAAGTCAATGCTGGGACAATGATTCCACTACATCAAGTCAATGCTGGGACAATGTTTCCACTACATCAAGTCAATGCTGGGACATATCACTACATCAAGTCAATGCTGGGACAATGATTCCACTACATCAAGTCAATGCTGGGACAATGATTCCACTACATCAAGTCAATGCTGGGACAATGATTCCACTACATCAAGTCAATGCTGGGACAATGATTCCACTACATCAAGTCAATGCTGGGAAATGATTCCACTACATCAAGTCAATGCTGGGAAATGATTCCACTACATCAAGTCAATGCTGGGAAATGATTCCACTACATCAAGTCAATGCGGGCAATGATTCCACTACAAAGTCAATGCTGGGACAATGATTACTACATCAAGTCAATGCTGGGACAATGATTCACTACATCAAGTCAATGCTGGGACAATGATTCACTACATCAAGTCAATGCTGGGACAATGATTCACTACATCAAGTCAAGCTGGGACAATGATTCCACTACATCAAGTCAAGCTGGGACAATGATTCCACTACATCAAGTCAATGGGACAATGATTCCACTACATCAAGTCAATGCTGGGACAATGATTCCACTACATCAAGTCAATGCTGGGAAATGATTCCACTACATCAAGTCAATGCTGGGACAATGATTCCACTACATCATCAATGCTGGCAATGATTCCACTACATCAAGTCAATGCTGGGACAAGATTCCACTACATCAAGTCAATGCTGGGACAATGATTCCACTACATCAAGTCAATGCTGGGACAATGATTCCACTACATCAAGTCAATGCTGGGACAATGATTCCACTAATCAAGTCAATGCTGGGACATGATTCCACTACTCAAGCAATGCTGGGACAATGATTCCACTACATCAAGTCAATGCTGGGACAATGATTCCACTACATCAAGTCAATGCTGGGACAATGATTCCACTACATCAAGTCAATGCTGGGACAATGATTCCACTACATCAAGTCAATGCTGGGACAATGATTCCACTACATCAAGTCAATGCTGGGACAATGATTCCACTACATCAAGTCAATGATGGGACAATGATTCCACTACATCAAGTCAATGATGGGACAATGATTCCACTACATCAAGTCAATGCTGGGACAATGATTCCACTACATCAAGTCAATGCTGGGACAATGATTCCACTACATCAAGTCAATGCTGGGACAATGATTCCACTACATCAAGTCAATGCTGGGACAATGATTCCACTACATCAAGTCAATGCTGGGACAATGATTCCACTACATCAAGTCAATGCTGGGACAATGATTCCACTACATCAAGTCAATGCTGGGAAAATGATTCCACTACATCAAGTCAATGCTGGGACAATGTTTTCACTACATCAAGTCAATGCTGGGACAATGATTCCACTACATCAAGTCAATGCTGGGACAATGATTCCACTACATCAAGTCAATGCTGGGACAATGATTCCACTACATCAAGTCAATGCTGGGACAATGATTCCACTACATCAAGTCAATGCTGGGACAATGATTCCACTACATCAAGTCAATGCTGGGACAATGATTCCACTACATCAAGTCAATGCTGGGACAATGATTCCACTACATCAAGTCAATGCTGGGACAATGATTCCACTACATCAAGTCAATGCTGGGACAATGATTCCACTACATCAAGTCAATGTGGGACAATGATTCCACTACATCAAGTCAATGCTGGGACAATGATTCCACTACATCAAGTCAATGCTGGGACAATGATTCCACTACATGGGTCCCGTGACCATTGATTTATTCATAGGAATTCTACTACATTTACGCCATATCATATGATTTGTTCTCAACATTTCTAAAACAATGACGTCATTTCATTTGATTTGTTCTCAACATTTCTAAAACAATGACGTCATTTCATTTGATTTGTTCTCAACATTTCTAAAACAATGACGTCATTTCATTTGATTTGTTCTCAACATTTCTAAAACAATGACGTCATTTCATTTGATTTGTTCTCAACATTTCTAAAACAATGACGTCATTTCATTTGATTTGTTCTCAACATTTCTAAAACAATGACGTCATTTCATTGATGTTGTTCTCAACATTTCTAAAACAATGACGTCATTTCATTTGATTTGTTCTCAATATTTCCACAACATGGTCGCCATATCATTTGATTTGTTCACAACATGTCTCCAGCATAGGCTCTATATCATGTGATTTCTTTTCACAACATCTCTCCAACATTGATGCCATATCATTTGGTTTGTTCACAACAAGTCTTCGGCATAGGCGCCATATCATGTGATTTGTTCACAACACCTCCCCAACACATACGCGTAATCATTTGGTTTATTCACAGCGCTGAACACCATTTTAATTCACTGGAGCATGTGAGAATGTTGCAATAGTTGAAATCATTTCACGGAAATATGATGGAGATACGGCCACCCTAACCCCGTCACACCCGTGTTATCAAATATAACCACTTGAGAATGCACCAACTAATCTGGGGGTCGCTCTCCGTTTTGATAATTGATTTGATATTCCGGTTATTTATAAAATTGCTCACTTTCAAAGTTCCGTGCATGTTGAACAAATGTGGGTCGCGCCAAGCCAGGTTGTGGAAATGCGGCCGCGATCATATTGTCTAGATCAGTAGCACGAGAGTATTCCGGTGTTACAGCGATTAATCAAATCAGCGGAATAGTCGCGCTTAATGAACATTGATAAAAAATAAACACATAAATAAGTAAAATAAGCGACTGATTTAGAAGTGTTTATGATCGCACGTGATGACCCAGGCAACTAGCACACGGCGCTATCGGCTCCCGCTGAGATCCAAGGGGGCACAGCTCGTACCGCCCAAGAAGTCGCTCTCAAAGACAAGGATGTGAACTGCGCCACTACAGGAGGCCCTGCTGTGGTGCGCTGGTAATTACGATAGCGCGTTATTGAGTTGGCTTTGCTCGGTGGGCTGAGGAGGTGAACGTACGAGCTGGGAGCTAGCATTTGTGTGGCTATGCACGGGATGCGATGCTGCGGGAAGCCAGATCTTGGAAAAATGCACGGGACCAGGAGAGAACAGATTACGAATTCAAGTGATTTCTGCTGGCGGAAAACTTGAAAAGTTAACCAGGAAAATGAACCCGGTGTGATTTAGTACGAGGGGAAATGTGACGTGATGAGTGTCTTGCCTGGTCTTGTATACCGAGTGGAGGAGCGGAGATGCACGACACGGAAATCTGGGTACCTCAGACGAGTCGTGGCGTGGAGGCGGTTGGTGCTGGGTAAACCAAATACTTGGAATGATGGGCTTCCGTACTTGGGGTAGGAAGGAAGAAGAACGGACAGGTGGGCCTCCGTATCAGCAGCAAGATGTCGGGATAATAGGGATATATACCTCTGTACCATCAGAAGTTCTTCATTTGTATGCAAATTTTGAACTTCAGTTCAAAGGTTGTGAAAAGTTTCTGAAACAACAAAACCAAGCAACAAAATAACAACAACAAAAAACACATTCATGTGAATTGTACAGAGGTTCTAGAAAAACTGGGAATGAAAAGAGAGTTGACGAAAGAAATTAAAAAGACGCAAGTTAAATATGACGACCATGTTAAAAGACATAACCCTCTTTAAAAAAATCATACTGGAAGGTAAGGTTGAACGAACGAACGAACGAACGAACAAACTTTATTTTCTAAGGGTAACAAATTGGGCACGCAGGCCCGTCTTACATTCGGCCTTTCTAACCACTCATCTTTCGTTCATCAGTGCATAGTGCATTCACATAGGGAAAAAAACATTGTCAAATGAATGTTGCAAGCATAAATAATGCATGTTGCCATGTTATGAGACAAATTCCCCACCTACCCACCCATCTATCTATCCGCGTGTCCCCCACACACACATCCACCACCAAACCACACACATACCCACAGGCACATACATGACCCCATCCATCCACGCATCCCCTAACCAACACATCCCAAACACACCCTTACATACATCATCTCCCTACCCACATACACACATCTCCCACCCACCACACATCCCCCACCCACCCACACACCCAGGCACACATGCATGCAACCACCCATCCATACCCACCCACACGCACACATCCTCCACCCATCCCATAACCTACCAACACACACCCACCCACATATCCCCACCACCCACCCACACACACCCAAACACTCAGCCAAACACACATCCCCCAACCACATTTCTAACATCCACACACACACTTATTCCCGCCAATTCACTTATCCTGCACTTACCCACACACAAAACCCCACTTGCACACATATCACCCACCACACAATCTCCCCCAACCACACATCCGCACCCACACATCCCCTCCCACCCCAACCTACACACACTCATCCTCCCACACATCCTCCACCCACCTACTCGCCAACCATCCCACCTCGATCTCCAAACCCCAATCACACATCCCTTAACTTCACATCTCACTACCCATACACACATACACACACACACACACACACACACACACACACACATCTCCCCACCCATACACACATCCTCACCCATCAACACATTTCTCATCCAAAAACCCACACCAACCACCCACACACACCCCACCACCCACATATACCCCACCCACACACATCCGCCTTCTCACCCACACACACATCCCCCACCCATACACACATCTCTCACACACATCCACCCACTCACGTACTCATCCATCAACCACTCACACCCATACGTCACCCACCCACCCATCAACACATGCATCTCTCATCTACCCTCCCACCCACACAAACCCCAACCACCCAGCCAAACACACATCCCCCATCCTCACATACATCCTTCATCCACCCGCACATCCCACACCTCCACAGGCGAGCAAGAGGCAGACAACGATACAAGTGGGAAGATAATATCAAGGGATGGACTGATAGCAGTCTGACAGAATGTATAGTCAGGGCGAGAGACAGGCAGTGTTGTAGATCCATTGCAGGCAACTTTCAATGTTGAGATTGATTAAACAAGTGAATGCAGAAAATGTGTTTACCGGATTGTGTGA
>JACEFZ010001182.1:0-10000 GCA_014155875.1 Cepaea nemoralis | reverse complement strand
TACAATGTTCCATTTTCACTGAGAAATACAACAATGTTCCACTTTCACTGAGATATCCATCAATGTTCCGCTTTGACTAGAAGATACAACATTGTTCCGCTTTGATTAGAAGATACAACATTGTTCCGCTTTGACTAGAAGATACAACAATGTTCCGCTTTGACTAGAAGATACAACATTGTTCCGCTTTGGCTAGGAGATACAACAATGTTCCGCTTTCCCTGTGAGATACGATATGGTTCCGCTTTGACTGGGAGATGGTTCCGCTGTGATGTGTTGTTGCAACAAGTTCCGCCACATTGCGCGTGCAGGCCAGGCAGAAAACATTTCCGTTATGTCAGAATCAAGATGGCGGAGGCAAGGGGCCGTAACTAGTCGACGAGAGATGCATCATCTCATCATCTATCCGTGTCCCGGAGTCTGGGGAAGGAATCCAGGCCACAATCATGCCTTGTGTCGCTCACACACACACGGGTAGAACTCGTAGAACCCTCTCTGACATACCTGAGAAGCAAGAAATCTGAAGAAAATTCAAATGGCTGCTTCTTGTACTTGCAAAGAGCAAAATTATATTGTGCCAGTCGGAATTTATTGTCTCATTATATCACAATAAATGGTCTAAGTGTTTTTGACATGGGGCAAATATGGCCGCTCAAAAACGTGCGAATTTGTAAACTTGCCGGCTGAAATGTCATGAAAGACGGCAGAAATGTACTGGGAGACAATTTGTTGCATCGTTAGAGGGTCGTCGAAGAAAAACATAAACACACGGATCAGCCGTGCCTGCAGCCCACAAAAACAGCAGCATTTGAGCAGGCGAACATCCCAACAGACGAGAAGTTGAAAGACTTTATTACAAGTTCCACTTCTTATTACCGCAGTTTGTAACCGTCATTTCCCTCTGCCGACATCTCATTTTCTGGCTACGTACAAACTCGTGTTATTTTCTGCTGCTAAACCGCTAATATGTTGTTATTCTTTGTTTTCTATCGCGGGTATTTATATCCTCATGTGTTACTATTCTTTGTTGAACAAGTGCTTTGTTGTTCAGTGAATTGTACCTGAGTTTGTTCTGTAGAATACCTTATGATGTTTATGTGATACCTGAGTATGGACTTTAGTATATCTTATAATGTTTACATGTTACCTGAGTTTGTTCTTTACTATACCTTATGTTACCTGAGTATAGACTTTAGTATATCTTATAATGTTTATATGTTACCTGAGTTTGTTCTTTACTATACCTTATGTTACCTGAGTATAGACTTTAGTATATCTTATAATGTTTATATGTTACCTGAGTTTGTTCTTTACTATACCTTATGTTACCTGAGTATAGACTTTAGTATATCTTATAATGCTTATATGTTACCTGAGGTTTGTTCTTTACTATACCTTATGTTACATGAGTATAGACTTTAGTATATCTTATAATGTTTATATGTTACCTGAGTTTGTTCTTTACTATACCTTATGTTACCTGAGTATGGACTTTAGTATATCTTATAATGTTTATATGTTACCTGAGTTTGTTCTTTACTATACCTTATGTTACCTGAGTATAGACTTTAGTATATCTTATAATGTTTATATGTTACCTGGAGTTTGTTCTTTACTATACCTTATGTTACCTGAGTATAGACTTTAGTATATCTTATAATGCTTATATGTTACCTGGAGTTGTTCTTTACTATACCTTATGTTACCTGAGTATAGACTTTAGTATATCTTATAATGTTATATGTTACCTGAGTTAGTTCTTTACAATACCCCTTATGTTACCTGAGTATAGACTTTAGTATATCTTATAATGTTTATATGTACCTGAGTTTGTTCTTTACTATACCTTATGTTACCATGAGTATGGACTTTAGTATATCTTATAATGTTTATATGTTACCTGAGTTTGTCTTTACTATACCTTATGTTACCTGAGTATAGACTTTAGTATATCTTATAATGTTTATATGTTACCTGAGTTTGTTCTTTACTATACCTTGTGTTACCTGAGTATAGACTTTAGTATATCTTATAATGTTTATATGTTACCTGACTTTGTTCTTTACTATACCTTATGTTACCTGACTATAGACTTTAGTATATCTTATAATGTTTATATGTTACCTGACTTTGTTCTTTACTATACCTTATGTTACCTGAGTATAGACTTTAGTATATCTTATAATGTTTATATGTTACCTGGGTTTGTTCTTTACTATACCTTATGTTACCTGAGTATAGACTTTAGTATATCTTATAATGTTTATATGTTACCTGAGTTTATTCTTTACTATACCTTATGTTACCTGAGTATAGACTTTAGTATATCTTATAATGTTTATATGTTACCTGAGTTTGTTCTTTACTATACCTTATGTTACCTGAGTATAGACTTTAGTATATCTTATAATGTTTATATGTTACCTGAGTTTGTTCTTTACTATACCTTATGTTACCTGAGTATGGACTTTTAGTATATCTTATAATGCTTATATGTTACCTGGGTTTGTTCTTTACTATACCTTATGTTACATGAGTATAGACTTTAGTATATCTTATAATGCTTATATGTTACCTGAGTTTGTTCTTTACTATACCTTATGTTACCTGAGTATAGACTTTAGTATATCTTATAATGTTTATATGTTACCTGAGTTTGTTCTTTACTATACCTTATGTTACCTGAGTATAGACTTTAGTATATCTTATAATGTTTATATGTTACCTGAGTTTGTTCTTTACTATACCTTATGTTACCTGAGTATAGACTTTAGTATATCTTATAATGCTTATATGTTACCTGGATTTGTTCTTTACTATACCTTATGTTACCTGAGTATGGACTTTAGTATATCTTATAATGCTTATATGTTACCTGGGTTTGTTCTTTACTATACCTTATGTTACCTGAGTATAGACTTTAGTATATCTTATAATGTTTATATGTTACCTGAGTTTGTTCTTTACTATACCTTATGTTACCTGACTATGGACTTTAGTATATCTTATGATGTTTATATGATACCTGAGTATGGACTTTAGTATATTTTATAATGTTTACATGTTACCTGAGTTTGTTCTTTACTATACCTTATGTTGCAGGTCAGGTCTTAGTCAGATATGACTGAGCTACCGTATAACAGTAGACGGTACTACCTGGTTTCTGTTAGCGCTGAACGTTGGGCGGCGCTGACCAAACCCGACACCCCACATTGTGCCAACGGCTTCGGGCGGAAGAGCGCAATTGGGAGGGTACAAGCCTTACCCTGGTGCGAGGAAATGCAAGCTAAAGACAAAATGTCATGGCAGGGCAGACCAGGCCCTAAGCCTTGGTTGGCGACTGGTCTAGGATCGAAGCTCCGACAGGCGGACAGTTAGAGCATTGCTTTGCTGATCCGGCAGCTTCTGCAGCTTGTCTTGTTCCAGATGTAGGGGTTTACCTTTCCTCTGGAGTAAACTAGGTAGGCCGAGAGAGGGATCATGCTGCATGGGCAACACATGATCTCTATATTTTAGCCCAGGCTTTGTGCTATGGAGAGGCAATAACTCCATCCCTGGTCTTAACTGGTCTCGGAATCAAAGCGAAAGGCAACTGTTACGGGTTATAAGTCCTTGTCAGTTGGCGTAGACATGGGGCGCCACGCGTTGCCTCTGACGGTGGGAGACACCTATAGGTGTCACTGATCAGCTACCGCCCGCCTCAAGCTGGGCAGCCCCCAGCCAATTGGGTGCTGATCCGCCACAGCCTGCCTGCTTCAATGGGTGCTTGGGGCTAGGACAAAATCTGAATCGCAGGCTGTAAAACCAATGCACCAGGTACAAACAAAAATAAAAATAGAAACCTCAAGCTACGGCTTGCAACCTGGAACGTGAGAACCATGTGTCCAGGATTTTCCACTGACTTGACCAATATTGACGATGTGAGAAAAACGGCTGTGATTGATGCCGAACTCAATCGTCTAAACATTGATATTGCTGGCCTGCAGGAGACTCGCCTCGCTGAGGAAGGGTCACTCAGGGAAAACAACTACACCTTTTTCTGGAAGGGTAGAGGGCAGGCAGAAAAAAGGCAACATGGTGTGGGCTTTGCAGTGAAGAATTCGCTACTGGGAATGATTGAAATTCCAGCAGGAGGAAATGAAAGACTATTATCCCTGCGCTTGGCAACCTCTTGTGGGTTTGCCACCATTATTACTGCATATGCACCGACACTCGATTCCTCTGATGATGTGAAGGATTCTTTCTATGAGGAGTTAGACTCCGTGATCAAGGCAGTTCCAAAATCTGACTACATTTATATGCTCGGTGATTTCAATGCTCGTGTGGGCAAGGACTCGAGTTCATGGCCAGTGTGCCTTGGAAAATACAACATCGGTCGCATGAATGAAAATGGGCAAAGGCTGCTGGAGCATTGCACCAGTAATGACCTATGTATTACAAACTCTTTTTTTAAAACAAAGAGATGCATAAGGTCACATGGAAACATCCAAGATCCGGCCATTGGCACCAGCTGGACTTCATCATCACACGGAGACAACATCTGAACCATATATCATTGACTCGTAGTTACCACAGTGCTGACTGTGATACGGATCATTCTTTGGTTGTTGGAAGGGTTAGACTGAGACCAAAGAGAATCTACACAGCTAAACACAAATCTAGCCTCAGGATTAATATTATTAACACTCATGATCCTGAAAAGTGCTTTCAGTTTCAACAGCAACTTGAAGACGCTTTCACTGATACACCAGAAAATTGTACAGTAAATGAAAAGTGGGGTCAAATTAAGGAAACTCTTTATAAACTGCCGTAGGGGTTTACGGCACTGTGGATCATAAGAGGCAGGACTGGTTTGCGGCCAACAGCGAGACTCTGCAGCCCTTGATTGATAAGAAGAAGAAAGCTCTTTTAAGAAACAAGGAAAGACCAACGCGTAACACTCTGAGTGAGCTTAGGCAAGCTAGGAAGGATGTGCAAAAGGCTGCCAGGCAGTGTGCAAATGATTATTGGATCAAGTTATGTGAGTCATTCAAATCGCAAGTGATAAGGGAGATATAAGAAGCATGTATGAAGGAATAAAGAAAGCCTGTGGTCCAGTGATCAAAAGAAGTGCACCATTGAAAACCTTGACTGGAGAAATCATCACTGATAAGAAACAGCAGATGGACAGATGGGTAGAGCACTATTTGGAGCTTTACTCAAGTGAGACCAAACTAGCGGATGATGCCCTCAACGCCATAGAGGCTCTACCAACTCTTGACCACCTGGACACACTTCCCACCATAACAGAAGTTAAGTGTGCTATAAATGAACTTGCATCTGGCAAGGCTCCAGGTAAGGATGGGATTCCAATAGAGGTTATCAGGAGTGGGCAAGACACACTCACTATACAGATCCACCAGCTAATAGAGCTATGCTGGCGTGAAGGACAAGTCCCACAGGATTTCAAAGATTCAAGCATCATAACGCTGTACAAGAACAAGGGCGATCGGAGAGACTGCAACAACTATAGGGGTATCTCACTTCTGTGTATTGTTGGAAAAGTATTTGCCAGAATTGTTCTGCGCAGACTTCAAGTCCTAGGAGATCAAGTCTACCCCGAATCACAGTGTGGCTTTCGACAGAACCGGTCTACCACTGATATGATATTCTCATTGCGACAAATGCAAGAAAAATGCCGTGAACAGAATCAACCACTGTTTATTGCCTTCATCGACCTCACAAAGGCATTTGATTTGGTCAGTCGTGAGGGTCTGTTCAAGGCACTAAAGAAGATTGGCTGCCCACCAACTCTTCTGTCCATTGTGGAATCGTTCCACACAGGCATGAAGGGTATAATCAAGTTTGATGGTGCAACTTCTGAAGAATTTGAAATCAAGAGTGGAGTTAAGCAAGGTTGTGTACTAGCTCCCACCCTCTTTGGAATATACTTTTCACTTCTACTGAAATATGCATTTCGTGATCAGGATGGTGGTATATACATTCACTCACGCTCAGATGGCGGCCTCTACAATGCTCAGAGATTGAAGGCTAAGACCAAAATTAGGAGGGTACTGATCAGAGAGTTGCTTTTTGCAGATGATGCTGCAGTTACGACCCACTCTGAGGAAGAATTGCAATGTCTACTATCTGCATTCTCCAATGCTTGTTCTGAATTTGGTTTAACAATTAGCAAAAAGAAGACACAGATTATGTCACAAGGTGCACATGGGGTACCATCAATCTTTATTGACGACGCCGAACTAGAGATAGTAGACCATTTTACATATCTAGGATCAGTGGTAAATAGCAAATTATCCCTAGATCAGGAAATCAACATCCGGATTGGTAAGGCAGCAACAACAATGAACAGGTTAAGAAAAAGAGTCTGGGAGAACAGGAAGCTTACTGCCAAAACAAAAGTCCTTGTCTATCAAGCCTGTGTCCTTAGTACTCTTCTCTATGGCAGTGAAACCTGGACAACTTACTCACACCAAGAGAACAACTTAAACAGCTTTCATATGCGGTGTCTGCGAAGAATTCTTGGTATTAAGTGGCAAGACAAAATCACAAATACTGAAGTATTGGAAAGATCAGGTTGTGTGACAGTTTATTCCATGCTCAGTCTTCGTAGACTTAGATGGATAGGACATCTTAGGAGGATGGATGATGGTAGAATACCAAAGGATATATTTTTTGGTGAATTACAGATGGGTAAGAGATCTCAGGGTCGGCCTCTACTACGATACAAAGATGTGTGTAAGCGGGACATGATTGATACAGGCATTGATAATGCACATTGGGAGCAAGTCGCCGCTGAACGTGTTACATGGAGGGCAAATATCAGAAATGGAATAAAGTCAAAGGAGAAAATTATTGCAGAAAAGTCACACACCAAGCGTTTGAGACGTAAGATGGTGAATGATGGTGGAAATGACCACGTGTTCACATGCACCCACTGTGAACGGACATTTACAGCGCAAATTGGCCTTATCAGTCACACTCGCTACCGCCATAGTTAAAAGTTATTATGCCTTTTTAAAGCACAAACTATCGTCTGTCAAGACGGCAAGGTGCCAATGAATGAATGAATGAATGAATGAATGAATGAATGAATACCTTATGTTACATGAGTATAGACTTTAGTATATCTTATAATGTTTATATGTTACCTGGGTTTGTTCTTTACTATACCTTATGTTACCTGACTATGGACTTTAGTATATCTTATGATGTTTATATGATACCTGAGTATGGACTTTAGTATATCTTATGATGTTTATATGTTACCTGAGGTTGTTCTTTACTATACCTTATGTTACCTGAGTATAGACTTTAGTATATCTTATAATGTTTATATGTTACCTGAGTTTGTTCTTTACTATACCTTATGTTACCTGAGTATAGACTTTAGTATATCTTATAATGTTTATATGTTACCTGGGTTTGTTCTTTACTATACCTTATGTTACCCGAGTATAGACTTTAGTATATCTTATAATGTTTATATGTTACCTGAGTTTGTTCTTTACTATACCTTATGTTACCTGAGTATGGACTTTAGTATATCTTATGATGTTTATATGATACCTGAGTATGGACTTTAGTATATTTTATAATGTTTACATGCTACCTGAGTTTGTTCTTTACTATACCTTATGTTACATGAGTATAGACTTTAGTATATCTTATAATGTTTATATGTTACCTGGGTTTGTTCTTTACTATACCTTATGTTACCTGAGTATGGACTTTAGTATATCTTATAATGTTTATATGTTACCTGGGCTTGAAGTTTAATATATCTTATGATGTTTACCTGTTACCTGAGTTTGTACCTTAGTATATCCTTTGATGTTTATATGTTACCTGGGAGTGTCCCTTGTGATGTTTGCATTGCTATGTAACTTATATGTGTGATGTTATCTATCTGATATGTGTGATGTTATCTATCTGATATGTGTGATGTTATCTTTCATATATGTGTGATGTTATCTTTCTTATATGTGTGATGTTATCTTTCATATATGTGTGATGTTATCTTTCTTATATGTGTGATGTTATCTTTCATATATGTGTGATGTTATCTTTCTTATATGTGTGATGTTATCTTTCATATATGTGTTATGTCATCTTTCTTATATGTAAGATGTTATCTATCTCATATGAGTGATGTTATATATCTTATATGTGTGATGTTATCTATCTGATATGTGTGATGTTATCTATCTGATATGTGTGATGTTATCTATCTGATATGTGTGATGTTATCTTTCATATATGTGTGATGTTATGTTTCTTATATGTAAGATGTTATCTATCTCATATGAGTGATGTTATATATCTTATATGTGTGATGTTATCTTTCATATATGTGTGATGTTATGTTTCATATATGTGTGATGTTATGTTTCTGATATGTGTGATGTTATCTGTCATATATGTGTTATGTCATCTTTCTTATATGTAAGATGTTATCTATCTCATATGAGTGATGTTATATATCTTATATGTGTGATGTTATCCATTTAATATGTGTGGTGGTATCTATCGGTGTCTCATAGTATCTGCAAACAGAGGGTCTCCAAGCACACCAAACCCAGAAATTGACAGCATGTGTAAACCAGACACTCATAAAAAACTTAAAACAGCAACTCACAGAACACTTAAAACAGCAACTCACAGAACACTTAAAACAGCAATTCACAGTTTATGTAACATAACAACTCACAATATATGTAACCGAAGATTTTGCAGTATATGTAACCGAAAATTTCACAGTATATGTAAACCAAAATTCCTCTTTAACTGTAAACCAAGATTTCAGTGTACCTGTAACCCAAGAGTCCACTTTACCTGTAACCCAAGAGTCCACTTTACCTGTAACCCAAGATTTCACTTTACCTGTAACCCAAGATTTCACTTTACCTGTAACCCAAGAGTCCACTTTACCTGTAACCCAAGATTTCACTTTACCTGTAACCCAAGAGTCCACTTTACCTGTAACCCAAGATTTCACTTTACCTGTAACCCAAGATTTCACTTTACCTGTAACCCAAGATTTCACTTTACCTGTAACCCAAGATTTCACTTTACCTGTAACCCAAGAGTCCACTTTACCTGTAACCCAATATTTCCCTTTACCTGTAACCCAAGATTTCCCTTTACCTGTAACCCAAGATTTCCCTTTACCTGTAACCCAAGATGTCCTTTACCTGTAACCCAAGATGTCCCCTTACCTGTAACCCAAGATTTTACAGTGCTTGTAAACCGAGAGTCCACAGTAGCAGACATCCCAGATTCTAACAGACCCTGCGGCTCAGAATACCTGTCTGCTCAAAGTAAAGCATGTTCTCTATATTGTCGTGTGTGGTTATCTTGTTGTTGTGACTCCGTGTGGTCATATTATTTTAAGAGTATCACCACCTGGTGTCCATGAAGATTGCTCTCCCCTCCTTAAGTGTCTTGTTCTACATGCAAGATAGATATCGTAATTCTTGTCCTACAAGTAAGATAATTACTGTAATTCTTGTCCTACAAGTAAGATAGTTACTGTAATTCTTGTCCTACAAGTAAGATAGTTACTGTAATTCTTGTCCTACAAGTAAGATAGTTACTGTAATTCTTGTCCTACAAGTAAGATAATTACTGTAATTCTTGTGCTACAAGTAAGATAGTTACTGTAATTCTTGTCCTACAAGTAAGATAGTTACTGAAACTCTTGTCCTACAAGTAAAATACTCTAGTCCTGCATGTAAGGTAGTTACTGAAACTCTTGTCCTACAATTAAGAAAGTTACTGAAACGCTTGTGCTACAAGTAAGATGAAAAACGATTGTTGCGTATCCCTTACGGGACGTTGCAGTCAACACCAGCATTTTTCAGCTGCTGTTGATGCACTAGGCAAGTGTTACGTTCAGTAGTTTGCCATTGCTTTCTAAACGACCGGCTCCCATACCAGCACGTTGTAACTCAACGCGACATGGTCTGCTGCACAAATCGGTCGCAGCTGAGTTTCGAAC
>JACEFZ010001181.1:0-46186 GCA_014155875.1 Cepaea nemoralis | reverse complement strand
TCTTATAATATATCACATTACTTTCACTTACTTAGACGACACTATATCCAGTCTGTTATCCATGTAATAACCGCATTTCTTGTTAGAACTGATGTAACATTGTTTTCGCTACACTTGTATGTACTTTATACACATTGTCCTACTCTTGGCCACCAGAGGAGGCTCTCATTCGTATGAGATGCAGGGACGTAGAAACTCGTGGTGCAGCTCTCGCCACTTGGGATCCTTGAGCTGTGGGAAGTTAGTTAGTTAGTCGACAGATCATCCTCATTGCACATCGAACCATTCAGTCCATAAGTGCTCGGATCCCCTCCTCAGCAAATCCTGCAACGTGTAGCGGCTAACGACGCCAGTTCTGTGTTGGTTTATCAATCTTCTTTGGCTTCCAGCGTAGTGTTCTTGTTTGGCCACCCCTCTTTTAATTTGCTGCTCTCGCAGTCTGGCCATTGTTGTAGATTCACAGTCATCACTTGGTTCTCGCAAAAGTCTTACTTCTCGTAGAGCATTCAGAATGTCGGCCTGGTCCTTGGCGCGTCCGCCCTCCACAGTAGCCTCACCTGCGAGCTTGTCAGCCCGCTCATTTCCTTGTACTCCCGCATGCCCTGGCACGAAGATGAAACTAATCTTTGCCAGCCGAGATCGCTCCAGAGGCAGTACCCATTCTCTTCGGACCGACCCCTCCTCTATCCTCTTGATCATGTTCATTGAGTCGCTAAGGAAACAAGCCCTAGTGAATGTCTGTGTCTCGAGCCATGTTATTGCTTTACTTACTGCCATGACTTCCATAGTCAGGCTACTTGTGGTTTCAGTGAAAGCACCAGAGTCCTCCTTCACAATTCTCCCTCCGGCCTGAGCTGTAAAGGCCCATGAGCTTCTCACATGTCGGACGACAGACCCATCTGTGTAGATGACCGCGTCACCGTCTAGCGAATTCTCGAAAATCAACGCTTGTACTTCAGCCTCAACAGCAGCCGGATTTTCTTGTCTGCATTTTCTATCTAGTTGGATGCAAACTGAAAAGGATGTGCAGAAGTTGGCACTTAAGTGCAGTTGGTGGAAGATGCATTAATAGAACGATAGAGAGCAGACAGACAGACAGACAGACAGACAGACAGACAGACAGACAGACAGACAGACAGACAGGACAGACTAGATAGATAGATAGATAGATAGATAGATAGATAGATAGATAGATAGATAGATAGATAGATAGATAGATAGATAGATAGATAGATAGATAGATAGATAGATAGATAGATAGATAGAACGACAACGAACGAACGAACGAACAAACTTTATTTTCAAAGGGTTAAGAATTGGGCACGCAGGCCCGTCTAACATTCTGCCCTTCTATCACTCTCTTTCATACATTATTTCATTCACACTCATTCAAGGCTAACAGAGAACAACAACAATATAAACGATATGCATTATAAAGGCATGGGCAAAATGCGAACATCAAAACTACACGACACAGTAATATTAGATAATGGTCTGACACTTGTTGATTAGCCATGTGGAATATACTGGCCTACCAAAAGGGGACTGGCTGTTATACTAGGGTTTGTAATTATTATTATTATCATCTCTATTATTAAGGGGGAAGGTAAATCCATATTGAGATAGTGTTCGAATAATTTGCGATTATATGAAAAGGGATTGGTGAGTCTTTGATTTCTTGTGGAGATTGTTCCACAGCTGAGCTGCAGAGTACGTTAAGCTTGTTTTGTATAAGTCAATCCTAGGCTTCGGAATGTGTAATATATTTAAAAGTTTACTGTGTCTAGCATTTTATTTAAACAATGGTCAAAGGTAAATTGGGGCATTCCGATGCAGGATTTTGTGAATTAGTTTAGCTTTATTGAAAAGCAGGCGTTTACGGAGTGGTAGTAACTGAAGGCGTTTATACAGGCTAGGATTGTCAGTTAAATGTTTGCTATAAATTAGACTCATGGCCCGTTTCTGGAGTGAGTAAAGTCGCTTGGTGTTTGAATTAGAACAACCGTCCCAGATCGTAGAGCAGTAGTCAAAGTGTGTCTGTATATGAGAAGTATAGAATAGTTTCCTTGTGTCCTCATCAAGGAAGTTGTTAATTTTGGCGAGTTGGTAGACGTTTTTCGCTGTTTGTTTAATGAGCACTTGAACGTGGGAATTAAAGGTTAGGTTTCTATCAATGATTAGGCCTAATGTTTTGTGCTCAATTACACTTTCTACTGGCATGTTATCGATGTGAAGTTCGATAGATAGATATCAATCTATCGAAGTTCGATAGATAGATATCTATCTATCTATCTATCTATCTATCTATCGATAGATAGATAGATAGATAGATAGATAGATAGATAGATAGATAGGATGGATGGATGGATGGATGGATGGATGGATGGATGGATGGATGGATGGATAGATAGATAGATAGATAGATAGATAGATTATATAGATTAAAAGATAGATAGATAGATAGATAGATAGATAGATAGATAGATAGAAAGTCATTAGAGAACATCGTGTCAGCTCGCCGAGGGGAAAGGAGGAGATCTAGACCATAGGAAATGATGCTGGATGGATTGAGGCTGTGGCAAGAGAGAATATCAATAGCACAGTTGACGCAGAACACCAAAGACCAAGATCTATGGAGATACTTGAACGCCTACGCCAGCTGACAGAACTTATGATGATGATGTTGATGATTATTCATATGAAATATGCACACACAAATCAGTGAGCTCACCGGAAGAAAAAGAGTAAACGCAGTGTGTTTGAAATTACAAACAGGAAAGATAATATTGGAGGAAAGTGCTATAATGGTGAGATAGAATGAGTATACAAGAAAATTATATGACGGAGAAAAGGAGCAATAAAATGGGAAGATTTTCGTAAAATTAACCGAATAAACTAAATCAGAAAGCTTTTACTCAGACGTATGAGAAGAACAAGAAAGGAAATAAAAATATAAATTTATGAAGAACATTAACGATGTCTTTCAGTGCAATAATATGCACATTATGGTTATGGGCACTAA
Organism: Cepaea nemoralis; assembly: GCA_014155875.1. Classification (NCBI taxonomy): domain Eukaryota; kingdom Metazoa; phylum Mollusca; class Gastropoda; order Stylommatophora; family Helicidae; genus Cepaea; species Cepaea nemoralis. The sequence goes on along the minus strand of JACEFZ010001181.1, from coordinate 43,164 downwards.
TAGAAAGATCAATAAACACACAGAAAGACCTATATTTGTTCTTTATAAATTATACCAAGGCATTTGATAAATTAAAATATGACATATGTTGGAAGGTAGCAACATTGATGGCAAAGCTCTAAGAATGATAAAGAATAGTTATTTGAATCAAGTAACAGCAAGAACAATGGGAAATACAGACGATGATTATGAACATATAAGGCTAGGAGAACGACAGGGCTGTGTTTTGTCACATTATCTATTCTCTCTCTCTCTCTCTCTCTCTCTCTCTCTCTCTCTCTCTCTCTCTCTCTCTCTCTTCTCTCTCTCTCTCTCTCTCTCTCTCTCTCTCTCTCTCTCTCTCTCTCTCTCTCTCTCTCTCACACACACACACTCACTATCGCAAAGTAATAATGAGGGAGATCAACTTGAAGTCAGGAATACTAATTGTTATAACATGACACAGTATTGATGGCGAATAATTATCTATAATAATCATTGTAGCAAAGAGAAAATGCCAAGAATATTCTCTCCGTGTATATCAAGATAATAGTAATAATGGTGATATCAAAGACAGAGGTGACACCAAAACGGGACATGGAAATAGAAGGGGAAATTCTTAACCAAGTGGATAATGTTAAACACACAGAGGCAATTATAACATCAGACAGAAGATGAACAACAGAGATTAAGAACATACGAGAGCAAAAAAAAAACAACTGTATTTCAGAAAATAAAAAGTACTGTATACATTAAGATACTATCATTGCATGTAAGACAACTAGTGTCGAAATGCTATATAGACCATGTTTTGATGTATGGCAGCTAACCCTGGAATGTAAATGAACAAATTAGAAAGAACTTGGACGCACCAGAGATGTTGTTCTGAGGGGAATTTTGCGAATGTTGCTTTAGATGTATAGACTTGCCAGGCTGCTTAGCAAATGCAAAGACATAAAACTGTTGCTTTCCATGAGGTGGATGTGCATATGAGCAAAATGGTTCCGGATCTTACGTGGCTATCGCCTTCAGTATTTTATGTGTCAAAGCATCAGCTGTAAACTCCATCCCATCAACCACATATTTAGAGGTCGGTTCCACAAAATAACTTATTAATGAAGCACATAAAAAACGCACCACTATCATTATACTGAAGCACTGAAGCTGAATAAAAAAAAGTGTGGGGATGGATTTTCTCCGTGTTTGTAATGAGGTAGAGAGCGAATGGCGGCTGAAATGGAAGGTGCATGATTCAACCGACGGGTGTGTGTGCAGACTACATGAAAACAGACTCTGAAAATGTGTACGCGTTGTGGCAGTATACGTGGTATAAACAAGTCGTTGAGATAAAACACCCAGTACAGGTGCTTTACATGCCATAACTATCTGAAAATGTGTACGCGTTGTGGCAGTATACGTGGGTAAACAGGTCGTTGAGATAAAACACCCAGTACAGGTGCTTTAAATGCCATAACTATCTGTAAATGACAGCCAACGTGCAATTTGTATGTTGGGGACAGGAATGAGCTTGCGGGCCATTGCCAGAAGGACGGGTTGCCACCACAGCACTAGAGTGCGTCTTAATGACCCACTGAACTACTGGCAGTGCCCGGGATAGACTTCGGAGTGGGCAACCCCGAGTTACGTCACGATCGTCATATTGTGCTGAGTCACCCATTGAATCTTTTATATTCTCCCAGCAGTTCACACAACAGCAATAGTGGGCAGAATCTGACGAGTCTCTGGAATGACAGTCATACGACGATACAGAGATACAGACCTTACTGCACCACGCCCTGATGTTGGACTAACATTGACTCAAAGACATAGCAGCGCCTGCAATGAGCATAGCAGCTTGTCAGTTGGACTAGACTGCAGTGAAATGATGTCCTTTTCACAGACTTGAGCAGATTCAACCTTTCCTTTGCTGATGAACGCATGCAGATTTGGCGACGGTGTGGAGAGCGCTTAGCAGATTGCTGTGTTCAGCATAACCGATTTTGAGGTGACAGTATTCACATTTGAGGCGGATTGAGTTTTCACCATCGCTACTTCTTCACATCTTCCATGGAAATGTTAATGCTGGGACATACCGGGATGAAGTTCTGGATGCATTAGTTGCTCCTGCGTTCACAAATTAGCCAGAAGTGCAGCTGCTCCAGTAGGATTATCACGTACGCACACCACATACATTACGCAGCAATATCTACAGCAGCAGAACATTGTGACAAATGATTGGCTGCCATATCACCAGACATGTCCCCTATAGAACGACTGTGGGAGTAGCTTGGATGCAGTCTACAGCAACAGTTCTGCAGCTAATCTGCAACAGTCCAAGTCTGCTCGTTCACTTGAATTGGGCTTGATTTACTGGAATTTCCTTCAGAGACTTGTTCCTTCCAAGAAGAGCAGCTGTCAAACGTGTTTGCAAGGTCATTGTGGGCATACCAGACACTGAGGATAATGTAAATACATCTACTCTGGCAGCACGTTAAACTCAAGACCACGCAGCGAAAGCCATGTGCAAAGTTGAAAGAAGTTTCAAGGAATACAGCTAGCAATGGGAATGAAACAATTCAAGCATTTTGTGACAGCCGCAGTCTGAAGGTCCACAACAAAGTTGCCCAGCGCCACACCAACAACAACAAGCCGTCTGCCGGTCGATGCGACCCGCCATGTCTGTAAGTAAGTCACAGTACGTTAGCTAATAACTGAGTTGTGCGACAATTAGAGTGCAACAGTGATGCTCTGGGCGATAGTGGCTAGCGACAGAAGTTTGAATGAATTAACAAGTGCTAGGAACACCTCTGTAACATCCGACAGACTGTGATGAAAACCTGTTGGGCAGTGCACGAACACGTGTGCTGCTATATGATCTCCATTAAAGATGTCGACTACCTAGGACGCCGGTGTTTACTGTCAGTCTATTGTCAGCGTATCTTGTCACTAGCATGCCACTTACTAACCAACAAGCCAAGCAAGTATTTGGCAATGATGATGACCCTGAGACACCGTGTCACTAACCTCAATCCTTGCGGCGTATTGGTGGAGACAATCAGGAAACACAAGCACAACCGACATACTTTAAATAATGTGCAGTGACTTTCACTACAAACTACTGAGCGTAATCTTGCCAAGAAATCAACATACAGCTGAAAGATGCTGGTGTTGACAGCGATGTCTTGTAAAGGATATGCAAAAAAAAACAACAGCTTTCACTAATCACCTCTGGTATTCGTGTGCTACCCGTGATCCACATTCCATCCATCCATCATGTGTCGTGCCGGCTTTCTGGCCTAGAGGTTAGCGACTTTTCTCCGTAATCTCGTATACTCTCGTAAGTAACGTGACGACGGTGAGAATCAGCAGTGGTTCGAGTCGCGTTGGTAACTTACAGGGTATGTGAGCCGGCCGCTCAGAAAGCAATGGCAAACTACTGAGTGTAATCTTGGCAAGAAATCAACAATCAGCTGAAAGATGATGATGTTGACGGCAATGTCCTGTAAAGGATATGCAAAAAAAATTTTAAAATCATGTATCATACCTATAAGCGTGGGCGGTCACGTTTTGCCATCTCACTCGATCACCAGAGTCGTGGATCTGCTCCGTGTTTCTGGTCCACACAACATGATTTTCTTGGCATCTGTAAAGAATGTAGGTTGCCATTGCTTTCCACATTGCGTTGATAATAGTGCAACTCGTTTCGATTACATGTAGGGTAGTAATCGTCATAATAATAAATCTTAGACTAAAGGGACATAAATTAAAAATGTGCTTTACGTAACAAGGGAGAAAAGAAAGAAATAATTTATTGGAGTATAAATGTAGGTTGTTTTGTGCAAATATTTAGTTTGAAGAAAGTGTAGCATAATTTCTAAATACACATAGTGCCCTTCTGATCAACAGCTACTAAAATACTTTTAAATAAGTGTGATATCCAAGATTTACAGCATGTCACCTCAAGCAGTATATAATATCTAAATGAAAGTGCAGTCTACTTACGGGACAATATAGCTGATGCAATGCCCGTTTAATATCCAGTTATAGTATGTTAAGTTTGTATATTTTTTGGCTGGCACATGTGCATGTGCCTGATAATAATAATATCAAATAGGGTCGTAGAGATGTTTAATGGTTAGAAGAAACAGGTGAAATCGATGTCTGTCTTTTTTGCACACATGGATTGCTGCAGTCGCTGATGTTTGCCTTAACGCTGCAGTTATGAATTCTCCTAGCAAAGACTAGCCGCCGTTTGAGGTGTTCAACTGCAATGACCTGCAGTCGCCAAACATGTAACTTTTGTTTTATTTCTAATACTAGAGTTTGGTGACAAAACACATCCGTGTCTTATCCTTTAGGCGAATCATAATGTACAATTGTTTTTTGCTTTGGTTTTGAAATGGTGGGAAAGAAAACTAATTGTTTTCCCTCACCTTGATTAAAACAGCTTCTATATTTAATTTTGACTTTGAAATCTCCTAAGCCTATCAGAAACTGACACGCATCAGCTGCCTAGAGAACTCACTGCCCTGCTCCTTCGTAGTCATAGTCATAATCTCCATATTCATATTCGCCATAATCTCCGAAATCCATGGGGGGGGGGGGGGGGGGGGGAAAGGTGGGGGGGGGGGGGCCTGGTGGAGGCGAGCAGCATTTCCTTTCACGTGGTGGGCAACAAGGCTCAGGACAGGCGGGACAGCATAGTTGTGGAGGACAGTTTGGGGGGACAGCAGCCTCCATCATCCTCCTCCTCTTCGCATGGGGAATGAGCAGGAGGCGGTGCTCAGCATCCGCCACTTCTACAAGGGGTTTCAAAAATTTTTGGGTCTGAAAGTGGGACATGTTTTAATCCTGCATGGATGACACCAAAAAATTTAATAGGATATTACATTTGAATTAGTATCCGCATCCGCTTGGAATTGTAAACTTTCGTGCTAAATTATATATCAACATAAATCATCATAGGATAAATCTAAGACATCGCAATTATTTAGATTCAATTTAGTAGCTAATACTCGTCAGGGATTTATTCCTCAGACATTATGCTGTCATCAGCATCAACATCATAACCCACTTCTATAACCTATTTTCATTACACCGCCTTAATTTACTTAGTATAACACATTAGTCTTATTGTTCCCCCTTTAAGGTTAAAACTTCTATTAATGTTATGTCCCCTGATAATCGCTAACCTGATCTAAAGATTTCCACTTTGTTACCTATGACAATTTTGATGTACTCTACACTCATCATAATGCAATGTGGAAAGCGGGTAGCACACAAAATATGAGAGGTGGCTAGTGGAAATTACTGCATATTATTGTAACCCTGTACTTTGCGCTTGTGTTTTCCCGCATCTGCCTTTATTCACCACTATGAGACGGGGTGGTGGTCCGTGCAATGGTATCCGTGTCTGGCCCCCTTACTTGGTCCGCTCATCACTGTCTCGGTAGTAAGCTGACATACAAACCAACCTACGTGGTCCACTCATCACTTGTCTCGGCAGTAAGCTGACATACAAACCAACCTACGTGGTCCACTCATCACTGTCTCGGCAGTAAGGTGACATACAAACCAACCTACGTAGTCCCACTCATCACTATCTCGGCAGTAAGCTGACATACAAACCAACCTACGTGGGTCACTCAGAAACAACTTGTGTTATTCCTTCTATCCATTGTTTACATGGTTGGCCTCTTCGTCTGGTTCCATTTCATCCGTACATCTGTAGTGTTTACTGTAGTTGGTAGACAATGTATATTATTGAACCATTTAACATACTGTTTTCTAATAACATCCAGCACTGCTATAACCCCCACTTCAGTACTGATTTTTTTTTATTTTATTTTTTTTTTTTTGGGGGGGGGGGGGGGGGGGGGGGGCGAAGTGGTCAAGCCGTTTGACTCGTGCTCCGAAGGTTGTGGGTTCGATTCTGGGTCCCACCCTTCGGTTTAATGTTAAATGTTTATTAGACTCCTGTGGGTCGTCGCTAAAAGCTACGGAGTTCGTGCTTTGTGCGACGCTTTCCGCGCTGCGGAAAGAGACCGAGCCATATGGGATAAAACTCGGTGCAATGAAGTCGACTCTGTCGACTTTTAAGCGACTTTTTTTTCAGTACTGATTTGTGGTAGCACATAGTTCGTAGGAAGATTGTGTTGTAGTGTTTATGAGCATCTACTGAGACATGTTTGTTCTTTAGAATTTGCGCCATTTGTTCAAATACATGGTTTGCCCCATTACATCTATTTTATATCTCGTATTATGATTGTCATTTGATAATATTATGCTGCCATAATACGTTAAGCTCTTTATTTTGTTTTAGGGGGTGTTCTTTTAAATGAATATTTTTTTTAAAAATTGATTATTGTCTTTATCTTTGTTTTACTGTTGCTAATGTTCATGTTAGGTTCTTTACACACTTCGATGACAGCATCCATGTGGCCGTGTAATTCTGCTTCTGATTTTGCTATTACTGTTTGATCAGCGGCAAATAAGATTTCTTTAATGGTGTAATTTGCCATTGATTCTTCTTCTTTGTGTTTTGTTTCTTATGGTGTGTTGTTACTATCTCTGTTTGGCTGGTTTTTATACAATATAAACAAGAGTAGGGGCATAAAACAATCTTGCCTTACTCCATATCATATGGTGAAGGATTCTGAGTGTTCTCCGCGTGGTCTTAATGAAGCAGTATGGCAAAAGAAAAGTATAGTAAAAACACAGTAAACTACTGCTATACTATTTAGGGTGATGTAATGTTATGGCTCAACGTTGACTGCATTCGGGTCAAGAGGAAAGAGAGACGAAACGTCTTACCACCCCCATACTACAAGAAAATGGAAAGCGAAAAGAAAAGAAGAATATTTTCAGGGTTCAAGTATATCAGCGAGGTTTGCGGTATTATTTCAGCAGCCAAAAGAAATACTTTCTTATATTGTGGGATTTTGATTGTAATATATGATAATTATTTGCTAAGTGTCTAGGGGATGTAGTTAAATTCTCTTTTCACTTCTAGAATGCAAGGTGATCAAGGAAATTTACCACAAATACAAGAAGAAAAACACTTCAATCCTAGAAACAATGGCATCTGTGTGTAGGTTTCCCCTCCCACACCATCATCTTCTAAAGTTTATATAGTGCTAGAGGACATTGATTGTTTGCAACATATAAAACAACCACGGTTGAACAAACATCAACACTGGACAACTGTTCAGGAATTCAATCAAGGCAATGAATTAATCACCCAAATAAACGAGAAGTAAATTGTGAGCTTTACTAAAACACGACTACAAGAGACAAATTGGACGTTGCGGCCAAAAGCCTTCGTCAGCACAGACAAACAAATACAAACCGAACACAAAAACTACATGAAACACACTATGACAATATTAAAACTATTTAAGCTAATTAAAATAAAATGTACTCATCTGAATACTGGTGTCCTAGCTTGGAAGGTCTGACACAGCGTAAGGGCGCCAGTGGGATCAATAGGACCGATGTATGGTACAACGGGTCAAAGGTCAAGCGGAAGGGGAGTGGGGTGGGAGACGCGCCTGTGTGCGGACAAAGTGAAATTAGAAGACCGGCAAAAGATGTTAGCGGACGCAGATGACAATTAGCAATTAATCGTTAAGAGCGCTCGAAACACAGCTGCGGAACCTATATAGTGTTAGTACACACAGAGAGGCATGAGTGGCGGTCGTTCAGAAAATGATTGGCAAAACACCGAACGTAAAATCCGCCAAGAGAGTTGACTGTTGATGTCTTACAAAGATCTGCACGTACCCGAGATGGTGACTGTAAGCTAGGGGTGGGAGGGGTGGGGTGGGAAGTTAAATGAAGCTAGTGTTGGACATTAAGGCCGTGAGGGAGAGTGTGCCCAACTGGAAGATGAGACGGTGTTCCAATGTCTTCCGATCCCGTTCGTGGGATGCGCATGATTTGATGGCCGTGACCTGTATGTCGGCTACGCCATGGTGGTCAGGACTGTTGAAAATGTATGGATACTGGTTTCTGGGCGCCGCTGGTGAGGTCAGAAAGATGTTGTCGAAAATCTGTCCCCAAGACGTAATCCTGTCTCCCCGACATATCTCATAGTCGCAAACGTGTGCAGGTAATCGCATAGATGACGTTGCGACTGATGCATGGAGAACCCTCACGGATGTGGAAGGTCGTCTTAGGGAATGTCAGACTCTGGGTTGAAGTACGTATGGACAGGTCTTGCACCGATCGAAGACACGCCACCAGTGCCAGGGAAGAGACTGGTGAGGTGTGGGGTAGCCTGCTATGGACCAGCACATCTTTGAGGTTACGATCCCGCTTATATGCCACTAGAGGAGCCTCTGAGAAGACATCACGAGTGGTCGATTCCGCCCGGAGAATGGATAGATGTTTAAAAAGGATATTCTTGGCAGCAATATTGTGGGGGTGATAAGTAAGTGAGAGGACAGGTCTATTGTTTCGTGGTTTCGGCCTGAAGGAGAGAGCCTCAGTGCGACTGATAGATTGGCAGCGGTGGAGAGCTGTAGATAGAACATTCAATCAAGATCTGGGATAACATTTCTACAAGTGTAGTGACCACTGTGAGCTTCTTGAATATGCCTCACATGACATATGTATACATGCACTTGAAATATGGCAGAGGTATACATTCACATACATATATTGACTATACTGAAATACTGGAACAGGCATGGAATGAAATATGACATACCAAATACACATTAAAAGTGCTATCCCTTGGTCCCCCAAATTTCAACATCTTCACAACCCACCAATACATATCAGTTGGTTCCCAACACCATTGACTAACCTAATAATTAAAAAAAAAACATTGGCATGTGTTCAAAAAACACCAAACACTACATTTGTTATATAATACTTAATTATTTAGTTTCCTGTACAGAATCTTCAATAGGATGTCTGCTGAGAAAGTCTGCTCCTTCATTTATCCTTCCTGGGGTCAGTTGTTGGATCTAATATGTGAGAATTTTGGCTTTGGCGTATGGAACAGGGTAAGTCTTTGACACGCACAGGTGTTGGTGTCATATAGCAAATGACAGTAGTATAGGATTCATTTCATGAGTTAGCGCATCAAGAGCAAGTTAGAGTGTCACATACGTTGCACGTAGTTACACATACATTGAACGCAATGAAGGACGTCATTGTAATACGTCACCTAACACTGTAACGGTTAGATGGGCAGTGTGTGATCCAGCAAAGACAGCGTTAGGACGTGCTTCACCTCCATTCACGGAATACCGGCTGTTATACTGCTGCCAGTCCTCGGTGTCCACATGAAGTCGCTCTGGTTTGTGTCCGGCAAGTGACTACAGGTACTACTGGCTCTACTGACGCCACGGTCGCAGGCATCTCTGGTATTCGCTATATGACAGTGGAAGGTAGGCGTTTGTTATGCATTCATTCTCATAGCAGGTGGCCAGCTTGGTGCCCAACTATCCACACAGTCTAGAGAGATGATGCGCGACGGAGAAGCAAGAGCGAAAGTGCGGTGCGAAAGACTGAAGTCTGAATGTGCCTCACTCGCTCATGTTTGCTGTTGAAGTTGCCTGCGATAAACTATATCTCAGTTCACTCTAATGACTTTGTTGTTGGATTTATGTTGGAGTCAGCATAGTGAGGCTGTCCTATATGTGATTGTACAATACAGTTCTAGCGGTTAAACGTCAGGTCAATATCATGAGAGGAAGCGGAGATCAGCGTTTGACCCATGACAGATGTGTTTTGTCATCATATTCCAGTATTAGAAAGAACATCGAGGTAAAACATGTTGAGACGTTTGGCGGCTGAGAGTCATTGCAGCTGATCACCTCAAACGGCGGCATCAGTGCTAGGATCAAACATGACTGCAGCGCTAAAGCAAACGCAAGAGACTGCCGTAATCCACATGTGTATCCATATCATATGTTTCTTCGCGCCATTAAAAATCTCTACGACTATATTTGGAATGATTATGAGGCACATGCACATGAGCCAGCCAAAATATTAATTAAGACATAACCTGAAAATATGTATGAAAACGGGTATTGCACTAAATATATTTTTCGTAAGTAGACTCTACAAAGTTTGCGATATTATCTACCACGCCAGATTACATACCAGAAATCTAAGATATCACAATTACTTACATTAATCTTGGAAGGCTATGATTGCTTGAGCAATGTATGTCGTTATAAATCATGTTATACTTTCTTCAAACTAATAATATGCATTATACAACCGTCATGTATACTACAAAAAGTTAATGCTATTGTTGCCATTGTTTGTTAAAAATATCATTTCTTTCTATGTCTCTTGTGACTATGATTTCCTTGTGTACAATTTTCTACACGGCTACTTATAAAATATTACAATGATCTAAGCGAGTTACGCGTAACACATCTGAAAGGCAATGAGGGAAAGCGAGTAGCAGACAACATACCAGATGTGTCCAGTGAAAATTATAGCACACTTTCAAGTCTTTACTGTGTACTTGTTTTCCTGCATCTGCCTTTCTATACTAATAAGTTGCAGGGGCGGTGGTCAGTGTCCTGGTGTCTCAGGATCATGACCAAGAACAAATGCCAAGCCAATAAACGTGGGCTTCATGTTGCGCCATTTCATACGATCACCAGAGTCATGGAGCAGGCTTGTGGTTTTGATTGTACCGTGCTATGTGGCCAGTTCAAATAGATATTTGCCTGTTTGCCTACCCCGTGTTCTTTTCCCTTCAAACTTGCTTCAAGTATTTGGGAAGTTTAATATCATCACATAGTAAATTGTATGACGCGATCGAAAATAGATGCAACAAGAGAAACCTCTGCGAGTTACAAGAGGAACAAGATGAGACGAGATGAGATACAACAAGTGTCTGTCCACATTTGATACTACGTACTATGTATGTGTCCACATTTCTTTTATGTGTACGGTGTATATGTCCACATTTCATACATTTATGTATGGTATAATTCCATATTTCTTACGTTATACATTATATATTTCCACACTTCATACATTTATATATGGTATAATTCCATATTTCTAACGTTATACATTATATATGCCCACATTTCATACACTTATACAGTGTATATGTCCCGTATCACATAATTATACATCTTATATGTCCACATTGCTTGTGTATATCCACATGAATATTTCGTTATAGTATAATAAGAATGCTGCTAACAGAACGTATCCTTATATTACACTTTGATTTATACTGTTACCCACTTTTTTCCTCATTTTACTTGCATCTAATTATATCCAGCAAATATACTTTAACATTCTGAGATCTAGAAGCTTCCTGAGATCCATCAGTGGTAATATACTCATTTTGATACAGTGGAAACACAGATTGTCTCTGATTAGGAAGGAGAAAAAAGAATTCAAGACACAGGAATCCGCTGGGAAAGTCATATGACCATCTTTATGGATACCAAGGGTTTTATATAGGGGCACGTCCATGCTAGGGGTGAAAAATGTGCCTTGCGCTCAATCCAGTTTCATGCTAGTGAACAAAGTGAAGCCCACATTCGACTTCTTTATTTCGTGGTTTAAACCAGCTTTGTGGAATGACAGATTTCGTATTAAACTGCAGATTACCGCGTGGATAACAAACGCAGCGCATCCGAACAATACCTATGATTATGTGTTTTACGTTTTTCAGCTAAATTACCATTAAGTTATTCCCTTCACGTAATGTATAACTCTGCAATATGCAGCTGGCGAGAAGTGGCTATGATAGTCAACATGTCACCAATCTTTATACCATCGAATCCTGGTGTGTGTGTGTGTGTGTGTGTGTGTGTGTGTGTGTGTGTATATATATATATATATTGTCCAGGGTACTCATGACTTGGTTTATATGGTACCATAGCTATATTTTTTTTCTCTCGCAAATCCTCTACAGGACATCGCTGTCAACATCAGCATCTGTCAGCTGACTGTTGATTTCTTGGCAAGGTTACGCTCAGTAGTTTACATCACAGGTATAGGCGCCGTATACAGTCAGGCTTTTATTATCACCATGCCCACATTTTCTGGGTTAAAGAGGCAGCAGGCAAAAATAGTACGTTACCTTCTTCCATGTACCCAGAGCGATTCATTGTGTAAAAATCGTTTCTGTTCATACTTCTAATGCAATGTTTTGTTTTCGCGTCAACATTAGCTATCCATTGTACAAGTGTCCCTCGCGATCAGACGAATCCACTGCGACTTCTGACATAATGTACGTCTCCAAATCAAGGAGGAGGAATTAATATTTTACTCAACCTGACCGGTGTAGGGATTTAACCGGCTACCTCGGTATCAACATCCATAATGATTAATAACAAGTGATCTTATCCCTTTAACCATGCTGATCTTCATTATTGTTATTATTGTTGTTGTTTGTTGTGCTGCTGCGGCGTCCAAGCATCGTCATAAAACTTAGCGCATTGTATCAACATCTGCACACCTCCTTAGGGGGGGGGGGGGCTATTAGGTAGGTTCACAGCTTCCACCAAAGACTATAGTTCCCGTACGGCAATTATATAGATATTTGCAACATAATCCTATACATACAATACACCTAATTTATAAGCTTTAGTTATCGATGAATCAGCTGGACATCTCCAACACCCAGTGTTCCTCCGTCTGTGTTACCTAGTCTAGATTAGTGTATAACTATAATAATTGCACGTATACCCAATTCCAACTGACTCCCTGAACATGCAGTGAACCAAACATATCTGTCGGCAACGTCATGACAAGAAATACCCATTATTGTAAAGCTAACTAAAAAATGTTCCAACTGACTCCCTGAACATGCAGTGAACCAAACATATCTGTCGGCAACGTCATGACAAGAAATACCCATTATTGTAAAGCTAACTAAAAATGTTTTGCATATCCTTTACAGGACATCGCTGTCAAAATCAGCATCTTTCAGCTGTATGTTCTTCTTCTTCTTCTCCTTCTTCTTCTTCTTCTTCTTCTTCTTCTTCTTCTTCTTCTTCTTCTTCTTCTTCTTCTTCTTCTTCTTCTTCTTCTTCTTCTTCTTCTTCTTTCGTTCGCCTGAAATATGTTTATAACTGCAATGTTGTCTCTTGTATGAATCCAACAGTCTTTTTTAGTTCATTCAGCGGTCCATAGAGTTTATCTTCCACTGTTGTCTCTCTAGGCCAGAAGGTTCGCCTGGATATGTTGTAGTTTGGGCAATCCTGGAGTATGTGCTCTGCTGTCTGCGATGGCATACCACATGTGCACATGGCTGAGTCATCAATCTTGAATTTTTTATACATGTGGTTGCGTAATCTATTGTGTCCTGTTCTGAGGCGCAGAAGAATGACCTGTTCTGGTCTGTCCATAACGTGGTAGTCGTCTTGAGTAAGGTTTGGTGGCCTTCTGACTGATTTGATCATTCTTTTCTTTTGGTGGTATGTAATGGGCACATCAGGTTGTTCTTCTTTTGCACCTTCCTTAGCCAATCGATCAGCTCTGTCGTTTCCGGGGTACTCCACAGTGGGATGGTATCCACTGTATGGTGATCTTACGCTGACTGCTAAGTTCAGAAAGTAGTGTCCTTAGAACTGGCAATTTCCCAGACAGGAGCGCCTCGAGTACTGATTTTGCATCTGTCAATATCACCACAGGTTGTGTACCATGGCTGGTAATTTGTAATTTCTCTGTGGCTATCTTGATTGCCTCAATTTCAGCATCATAGTTATGGCAGTACTTTCCTGTTGGTATCTTGGTCATGTTCCTGGTATTATTTGGGTATTCTATGTATACTCCCGCTCCTCCATTTCGAACAGCATTATGTGCTGACCCATCTGTGTAGACTCGGATCCAGAGGTCTGTGGGTATTCGTCATCAAGGAAGCTGAGCGTGGCTGTTCTGCGCTGTACACTGTTCTGTTCTTCCTTGTCAAATACTCCTCTCACTTTTGTCTGGATTTGTAGCGATAGTCTATGTTCATCTTTCCACGGGGTTCGCTCTGGAATAGTTGTCAGGGGGATACCAACTGTGGGAAGATCGATGGTTTCTCTGCAGAGTTGTTTGGCCTGTTGGATGAAACTACTTCTTTTCAACCTCCCCATAGCTAACATAACAATAGCTGTATGTTGATTTATTGGCAAGATTACGCTCAGTAGTTTGCCATTGCTTTCTGAGCGGCCGGCTCACATACCCCGTAAGTTACCGACGCGATTCGAACCACTGCTGATTCTCACCGTCGTCACGTTACTTACGAGAGTATACTAGATTACGGAGAAAAGTCGCTAACTTCTAGGCCAGGAAGCCGGCGTAAAACTAACTACCAGCTCATAAACTTGGATCAATTATAGATCAGTGATCCCATTGTCTAATTCAATGTAGATACTCAAGCTCATATATTGAGATTAACAGTTTTATCTTGATTGTTAGTAGTCATTAGACGACATTTGAATCAGAAATGTATCTCTTAAAATGCCACCACATGTCAGCTGACGGATTACCAGAAGTTAATTATATGTGCCATGACCGTTACTGATTCTGAGCGTGTGGTATCTCAATCTCTCCACGTGGAGTTTAACACATTTCGTGTCAATTTAGGATCCAATTCTAGTACGCACCATGAATAATGTTTATATTACCATTATTGATATTATTTCAAGGCACATACGTATGTGCCAGCTGAAAATACAGACACTGTATTCAAAGTCTTTAATATGCACACTAATCTAATACTTAATATACTGATTTCTATATGTATAAATCTGGTTGTTATATATTAATACGTAAATTGATATATCTTAATGTCAAATCTGAAAGAAATGTGATCTAATATTTAAAACACTTAACGCACCTTCAACATACATTTTGCCTTGCAAAAAGGTATAATGTTGTGTTAAAATAAATTTATAACGCATGTATGATGCTGAAAAGTAGTGCACATCTATAATAACTATTCTTGTCCCCCCTGCAGCATAGTCAATGATTTGTATCCCTTGGTTAAATACTTCATATTCTAGATGTCCTTATTTAATATAATGCTGAGTGTTTGTGTTACGATCTGATTAATTACACATGGGCATCTTTCTCGTCTGTGATTATCGCAGCCGGTTAAATTACGCGATACCTCATTTAATCAAGACTGATCGAGAACATGCTTCAAGAGATGTGTCAACATGTAAAACAGTTCATCTATTGCCTATATTATATCCCCGCTGTCCTTCTTTTGTGTCTATATACGTGATTTGAAGCCAAGAGAGCCATTAGATGATTTTAAGAACAACTACACAGTGACAGAGATAGACAGAAAAGAAAAGTAATGGAGAGAAACACAGTGACAGAGCGAGACGCAAAACGTTACGCATAGAGATGTTGAAGCAGATGGCGGAACATTTTTCACGGATAAGAAAGAAATCCTTCAACGCTGGGCAGAGCATTTTAGTACATGTTTTGTACTATCTTATATTAATCAGAACGTGATTTTTCTGTCCTATAAATTTTTATCTCCTATAATGTTGTACACCATATTAGTTTGCTGACATAGTTATGGGACGGAGCTACCATCTGCTTAAATAGAAGATACTTAGCGAATGTGCTCTTATCATTATTTGCGGCAGGCACACGCATTATTGTACCTTTTAATTGTAATTAATGTAGTCATCTGAAAAATGCGTGTGATGTCCAGGCTAGATACATGTCGCCAGCACCACCATTGGATAGCAAGTAGACGGCAATGAATATAAAACAATCTCCAGCACACGGCAATATGCTGCAGGGATGGTAGTCAGTGCCATAGTGTCTCAGGATCATCATCATGATCAGGTGCCATGCCGATAAACATGGGCGGTCACGTTTTGCCATTGTATAAGATCAACAGAGTCATGAATCATCGCTTTTGGCACGAACATGGCAATGTGGCCAAGCCATATAGATATGTAGCACTTCAACAATCTTTTTTTTTTCTCCTTGCACTTGACATCTTTCTATTATTTAGTATGTTTTCCGTCTTGCAAAGGACTTCTCTTTTCATTGTGGTGTGATTTCTGTTCTAATCGCTTCAATGTACATCTCATAAGATATTACAACAAATGCGAGATAGTTGTACCGTTTCACATGTTTAAGAATGTTACTATTTGTAATTATATTATATTCTGTGGCATTTCTTTCTTCATAGACACGAACATAAACTATGCTTTCTTAAAATTGAATTCTAACCCTAGCTGTTGACTGCGCACAATAAACGCATCTACTAAATGTTGCAGATTGTGTTCATTGTCTGCTGTCAATACAATATTAGCTGCATATCTAAATTATGAGATGCCTTCAAGAGATTGGAACAAGAATTGCCATTGTGAGATGAAAAACATGCTGACCAATAATGAGTTATCAATTGAAACGAGAAAAAGAGTGTTGAAGTGCTGCATAGAACTTATACTTTTGTGTGCATGTGAGGAGTGGACAATGAGCAGTCAAGCTGAAAGACACCTGATGGCTTGACCACATGGCATGGTCGAGACAGGAACACAGAGCTGATCCACGTCTCTGCTAATCGAGTGAGATGACAGAACATGACCACCCATGCTTGTCGGCATGACACATGATGGATGGATCTAAATTATCTAATGTTGTCCCCCAACAGCAATTCTTCTCATAATCTTCTACATTTCTAATGATATTGTCTACTTCCTCCATTGTTTCCCTACATATTTTTTTTTGGTTCGTATATCTTTTACAGGACATCGCTGTCAACAACAGCATCTTTAAGCTGATTGTTGATTTCTTGGCAAGATTACGCTCAGTAGTTTCCCACTGCTAACTGAGCGACCGGCTCACATACCCCGTAACTTACCAACGCGGCGAGAACCGCTACCAATTTTCGCGCAGGTTACGTTACTTACGAGAATATACGGGATGACGGAGAAAGACGTTAACTCCTGGGTCAGGAGACCGGTCCCCTACTGATTACCTGCCCAGAAAATGTGGGTTGTCTGCTTCTGATGCGAGTAAACAGTTCTCTTTGTGAGGAGATCTCTTTCAGGATACTTTCCTCACTCTTTATAACAGTCCAATGCAGCTTGAACACAATTCCTCATGTGTGGGCTAGTTAGTCCATGATGCACTTTAGTATGTCATGACTGGTACTACATTTCTTGTAATAACAGTTGTCTTCACATCGACTGGCAAAGATACATTAGAGAGAATACTCTTCATCTTGTGAAATGCTGCTGTAGTGTGGTTATTGTACACCTAGCTGCCTTAATGCATCCTCCATCAGCTGTATTTAACCACCACAATATGTGTATACATTGACTTGTTTCAGATTGGTTCCATTCACTTTGATGTTACATTTGATGTTACATGCGTCCCTTTCTAAGTAATATTACTGTGTGTACTTGTTTGTGTTGTTTAGACTAATTCGTCTCCAAATTAGTGTATTCTGAAATCACGTGAACAGGTGTTGGATGGAATAGGGTAGAACACCTCATTATAGAGACAATGGCTTTGATCATCAACAGTAGTGTGACTATAAAGAAGGAAAACAATGGCAATCTACCTTATTTTCAGATGGCTTAGAACATCATGTCTGAAGAAACATTGTGTCGAGCATGAACGTCGTCAAAAAGAGTTCATGACATGTCATCAAGGGATACAAATATAATTGGCGATTCAGCAGTAAGGGAGATAAGGCAACGTATCATAGATTTAGAAAATGTGCTGGCGTTTTGATTGAGAGAACTATTTTAATATTACGAATGGATGACATTTTTTAAGACATACTTTACTTTTCTGGGCGATGAAACTAACGTAAATGTAGATTGTGATTTATACTTAGATCTGTAAATAGGTGATTTCACTTTATAAACGAAATATGACAACATGATTTATTCAATTAGCCAGCGATTTTTCACGTCGCCTATTGTACGTTTACTTTAAGGTTGTTTCACATAAAGATATTTTAGTTTTTGGCTGGCACAAATGATTGTGCCTTGCAATAATAACGAATAATAACATACATTATGCTAGATCAGTTTCACCAGACCCACGGTTACTCTGTATGGTCAAACCTTCCACGTCAAAGAGTAAGTCTTGAGTCACTGTTTACACTGGGATCACCAAACCACATTCCACTAACACTGACAGACGGTCGTTGATAGATCACAATGGGCAGAAAGGCACAGACTGAGACTATGAGGCCCTTACAAATAAAATGAATAGCGTAGATGGCCACAGACGTTTACGTCTTTATTGTTGGCCGTTTACCTGCCATGGGGGTATAGGTCTTCAACTAACCACAAGCCGTTCTAGCCGTAGATATCCCCTGCAGCTCCGTCCACACCCTCCCCATATGATTCATGTCTGTTTATAATTCTCTTCTCCTTGTGTCTTGAGTTTCTAGGTCTCTATTTCATTTCTCCTGTGTATGCCATGACAACTGATGTACTAGTCCACCAAGGCGTGTCTGCCAGTGTTAGTGGTCAGTGATTCGTGTTTGTTAGTTTGGATGACCGCCTCTGCGCCCTGTCCAGATCAAATGTAGATACATCTACACTTTTGATATTTTTTCAACCGCTCGCGGATTCTCAGGTTCCACGTCCATGCGTCATTTGGATGACCGCCTTTGCTGGTGGCCCTGACAAGATCAATTGCAGATATTACAATGTGATCTTTTTTTAAGGCCTCTTAGTCCCACTATGTGTCATTCAGCCCATTTTTAGGTCTGCTTTGTGGTTTTGTCTCGGCCATGCCACGTGGCAGTGCCATCCAGATATTTTATTCTATGCCTTCCACTTGATCTTTGCCCTTCAAACTTGTCAGTTGTAACCAAGTTCTGTAGATTATTTCTTCTCGTGGAGTGTCAACAATTCTGGACTGCCAAAGTCTAAATTTTCTAATTAGTTTACGGTTTATATTTGTTTCTAATAGGACTTGTTCATTGGTTTTCTGTCTTCATATGTCATTATTTGCCTGTTCCTCAGAGTCCAGACTACCTCTACCATTAGAGGTTTTTCAGTTTCTCTACGCATTGTTCACTTTTCACAGCCATACCAAAGCAAATTGTCTATATAGCACTTCAACAATCTTTTTCTTGTTGCAGTTGCTATATTTCTATTGGTCAGTATAGCTTCCCTCCTGCAAAATGCTACCTTTGTCATTGCATTCTTGTTGTGATCTCTTCACAGCACATCCCATAAGATACCTGTTCCGATATAGCTGTACCGATTCACTTGTTTACGAATTTTACTATTTGCCAGTATATTACATTGTTGCATTTCTGTCTTCTTAGGAAGGAACATAATCTCTGTCTTCTTACAATGTAATTCTAACCTTAGTTGTTCACTAGTGCACAATAACCACATCTAAAACACCAGTTTTCTTCACCAATATAACAATAACTGCTCATTAACACCGTCAAAACACAATTATAACAGCATATTTTGAATCACATCATTTTCACACAGAATTGAAAATGTCAGGAAAACATGAGGCAGATTGGTACTAATTAGAATGAGAACCAATTTATACACCAGTTTCTACTTAATTATGATTATTTAAATACACCTCAACTTATTTATGATAGGTAAAGCAAACTTAGGGGCACAAAGGTGGCTCATTAGAGAAAGCATGATTCGACATGTTTCAGCTCTTCCTCATGATTGTTCTGGGTCGCTGTGGGAGCCTGGGTTGCTGGGTCGCTGTGGGAGCCTGGGTTGCTGGGTCGATGTAAGAGCATGGGTTGCTGGGTCGATGTAAGAGCATGGGTTGCTGGGTCGATGTATCCCCGTCTAGAAAGGCATTCAAACACGTCACCACCGGTCTGACGGGCAAGCTGACCAATCACTTTGCTGACACGGCTTCCAGTCGCCACCTCACTATTATGGCAACACAGAATTTGCAGCTTTCATAAAATAATCAACCAGCGCAATTAATCAACAGTACTTAATGATAATTTGTTTACATAATATACAACAATGATAATGCAGATAAAGACTGAAGGTCACAGTCATGAATTCAAATGAACAGTTGTATTAATGGATGCATACATCTACCTGTAACTGTTTCTTGACTGTCGCTACTGTTAAACGTGGAACTGTTGCTGATTGCAAGTGCACCCGTGTTCCATACGACCAATGTATGTCTGACACCAAGCTTGCAAACATGTCGAGTTTCATGGTTCCGCGACATCCTGTGTTATAAACATTATATTTATATTCGGCTATCTTCAGATATTGTGGTATAACTATTATCAACATATTCTGCTAAGCAGTCTACATGTTCGATGCTTTAACCAGTGTCTTCAATTTATATGCTTTAACACCTATCTTCAAGTTCTGTAATTTAACCAGTATATTTGAGTTATGTTGATTTATCTACAATCGTTAGTTCCTGCGTTTTTACCGCCATCTTCAAGTTCTGGGTTAAACCACCAACTTAAAGTTCTGGTATTTAATCACTATCTACAAGTTCTTGGTTTTGACCACCATATTCAAATTATTGGTGATAACCACTATCATGAAGTTTGGTGTTTTAACCACTGTCTTCACGCTCTGTGCTTTAACCACTATCTTTAAGTTATGTGTTGTAACCACTGTCTTCACGCTCTGTGCTTTAACCACTATCTTTAAGTTATGTGTTGTAACCACTGTCTTCACGCTCTGTGCTTTAACCACTATCTTTAAGTTATGTGTTGTAACCACTGTCTTCAAGCTCTGTGCTTTAACCACTATCTTTAAGTTATGTGTTGTAACCACTGTTTTCACGCTCTGTGCTTTAACCAGTATCTTTAAGTTATGTGTTGTAACCACTGTCTTCACGCTCTGTGCTTTAACCACTATCTTTAAGTTATGTGCTTGTAACCACTGTCTTCACGCTCTGTGCTTTAACCACTATCTTTAAGTTAATTATGTGTTGTAACCACTGTCTTCACGCTCTGTGCTTTAACCACTATCTTTAAGTTATGTGTTGTAACCACTGTCTTCACGTTCTTTTATAATAACCATTATAGAAACGTTCATGTCATTACAGCGAGCGCGTTAACGAAGTTGATGGGAAGCAACACTGATCATGTCATAAACACCGTCGGATGTGTGTTCGATTCATGGGCTTGTCCCATGAAAAAGTGAGAGAAATATTGTCCACCTATCGAACGTTCTATAGAAGTAAACAAAGATCTACATCTTTGCTTTATTGACTACACAAAGGCTTTTGATAAAGTGAGACACGTCAACATGATAAGGATGCTTGAAGATCTACAAATTGATGGAAAAGATCTTAGACTTGTAAAAAACATATATTGGAAACAACAAGCTGCCATAAGAGTTGATAATGAAGTAAGCCAATATCAGCCTATTAAAAGGGGTGTGAGACAGGGATGTGTAATGTCTCCAGATCTGTTTTCCCTGTACAGTGAAAGTATTTTCAGAAATATTGAAAATAAGGAAGGAATCAACATTGGGGGACGATGCATCAATAACATTAGATATGCAGATGATACAGTCTTGATTGCAGACAATGAACAGGACCTGCAAAATTTAGTAGATGCGATTGTTACACACAGTGAACAACTAGGGTTAGAATTAAATTGTAAAAAGACACAGATTATGGTCGTCACTAGGAAGGACGTAATACCACAATGTAATATACAAGTAAATGGGAATATTCTTCAACAAGTGAGTAGGTACAATTATCTCGGAACAGTAATAACATCTGATGGGAGATGAATTGAAGAGATTAGAACAAGAATCGCCATGGCAAAAGTAGCCTTTAGCAAGATGAAATACATATTGACCAATAAAAAGATGTCAATTGAAACGAGAAAAAGAGTGTTGAGATGCTACATAGAACCTGTACTTTTATATGGATGTGAAGCGTGGACAATGAGCAGTCAGGCTGAAAAACATCTGATGGCTGTAGAGATGTGGTTTCTTAGGAAAATGCAAAGAATACCATGGACAGCCAGAAAGACCAATGAACAAGTCCTTCAAGAAACAAATGAAGATCGTAAATTGATTAGAGAAATTAGACGTAGACAGTCAAAGTTCTTTGGGCATGTTATGAGAAGAAATGAATTGGAGAATTTGGTGACAACTGGTAAGATCGAGGGGAACAGACCAAGGGGAAGATCTAGAAGCAAGTACCTGGATGGCTTGGCCTATGGCATGGTCGAGACAGAAACACGGAGCTGATCCATGACTCTGGTGATCGAGTGAGATGGCAGAACATGACCGCCCACGCTTACCGGCATGGCACATGATGGATGGATCACTTCGTGAATGCATGTCTACCAAATGTGTTGGTACATTGCCTGGCCACTGCAGGTATTCGTGTACCGAAACTGTTGAAGTATTCCCAGCGCTGTTTTATTCAGGCTTATCAAAGATCTAAACATTAAAAAAAATATCTGTGTTTACATTTCACACATCCTGACTGCACCTCTACGATCGTGGTTAACTGAGAGGCTGAATGTGAAGATAGAGTGGATTTCTATCAGAAAGCCGTAACTGTGCAGTATCTGTCAACTGTTTTTGTTGTTTGTCCATCAAGAATGATGATGACCATTTATTTCATCCAGTCGGGTTGAAGGTATGGAGCCGTGGGTTCTAAGATGGCTGATAAGGCCTATTTTGGCTCGAAATGTTCTTTGACAATGTGGGCAAAGAATGCTTGACGTTTCTGGAGGAGGATTTCCGGCAGTGGTTTTTCAGTCCTGCATTTTCTTCACAGATCTTGCAGCCCTGACTGTCCTCACATATGACTGCACCCTTGCGTAATGATGCACGCCACGAATTTCGGTCTCTGGCTGCAGCCTCCCAGGTGTCATGATGAATTCCAACAGCATTCAGTGAGATTTTCAGTGTCTTTAAAGCGTTTCCTCTGGCCACCTTGGGAGCGTTTACCACAACGCAGTTCGCTGTAAAAAATTCGTTTAGGGAGCCTGTGATCTGGCATGCGAGTCAAGTGACCAGCGAATCTGATTCTTCATCAGTAGAGTGTGGATACTGGGCATGGACGCTCTTTCTAGGTCTTCAGTGTCTGGAATCTTGTCTTGCCATTTAATCTTCAGTAGCTTCCTTAGGCAGACTGTGTGGAAGTGGTTTAATTTCCTAGCTTGTCGCTGATAAACAGTCCAGGTTTCACTAAGCATATAGCAGTGTGGATAATACAACTGCTTTGTAGACTTTTAGCTTTGTTTGCAGGCTTATTCCAGTTCTGTCCCTGTACATTCTTGTACAGTCTGCCAAAGGCCGCACTGGCCTTGGAGATTTCTTGCATTCACTTCGTCATCAATTGTGACAGCTTGTGACATAGTGCTGCCAAGATAGGTGAATTTGTCCACAACACTTAGTCTATGATCATTCACTTTGATATTCGTCACAGTGTGATTATTCCCTGGAGCTGGCTGGTACATAACTACAGTCTTCTCCAAGTTGATATTGAGCCCAAAGTTGGCATAGGCATATGAGAAAGCTGAAACATTATGTTGCATGTCCGCATCTGAGTTGGCGTATAGAGCGCAATCATCAGCAAACAGGAGCTCTCTGACGGTGTCGCTGTTAATATTGGTTTTAGCTTTCAGCCTTTTGAGATTGAATAACTTTCCATCCATACGGTAGTTGATGTTTATTCCAATGTCGTCGTTCTCGAAGGCATTCATCAACATGGCTGAAAACATGAGGCTAAACAGTGTTGGTGCCAGGACATATCCTTGCTTCACTCCATTGGTGACAGGAAAGTTCTCAGACAGTTCACCATTTTCCTGTACCCATGCCTGCATGCCATCATGAAATAGCCGCACTATTTGGACAAACTTTCGTGGACAGCCATATTTTGCCAGATTGTCTTTATTCTTTCGGGGGGGGGGGGGGGGTGGACCCTGGATTTCCATAGCAGTTTTGTAAATTATGTCCTTTAGGGCTCTCCATTCTGTTTCTGTATCCTGTTTAGCTGCAGCATTGGGCTTGAGGCGGTCTTCCAGAATATTTTCAAACGACTGCTGCATTTTCTTGCTGTTTAGGCGGGTGACATTTAGCTTTTTTTGCATTTTCACCCCTTGAGGACGCCGTGGAGGTCTGATGTGAATGTTTATTTTCGAGACAATTAGACGATGGTCTGTACAACATTCGGCACCACACATGGATGTTGTCACTCGAACGTCTTGTCTGTCACTCCTCCTGACGATGACATAGTCAATGAGGTGCCAGTGTTTCGAGCGAGGGTGCATCCACGATGTCCTATTTCTCATGGGGAGACGGAAAATTGTGTTCGTAATCAGGAGATCGTGTTCGGCACATGTCTGAAGGGGGAGGAGCCCATTGCTGTTACAATTTCCGACTCCATGCTTTCCAATAATGTCACTCCAAGAGATGGTGTCCGTGCCTACGCTGGCATTGAAATCCCCAAGGAGTATAAGTGTGTCTCCTTTGGGAACAGATGTTAATACATTGTGCAGGTCCACATAGAACTTATTCTTGACATCATCTTCGTTGGTCATAGTTGGTGCGTAGACACTCACAATGGTTGCATGCTTCCTTCCATTCAACAGGGGCAAATTAATGATCATGAGCCTGTCGTTTATAGCCTTTGGAAATCCAGCTATAGTGTGTTTTTTTTTGTTTGTTGCCTCAATATAAAATTCAATATCTCAGTAACCAACTGAGGGAAAATGATGAGATTTAGTATATAACCTTATCATTATGCCCACCCAACAAAAATAATTTTTGTTCTGTATATTTTACAGCAGATTTCAAAGTTAGTTTATATGCGGTATATTAATTACGACCTAGAGATTACGTCCATGATTTTAACAGTATTACAGGTTCACCAAGACACGTCCCGACATTTTTAAAAATGTTCACGTGATTTCAGTTGTGAAACAAACAGCGCGAAGATTCAGAGGTGTCTCCAAATGGAGGTTCTTTCATGAAATGTGATTATAAAAATAAACTAGCTGTCAAGGCCCGGCTTCTGGCGGGGATCTATCTATCTATCTATCTATCTATCTATCTAACTATCTATCTATCTATCTATCTATCTATCTATCTATCTATTTATCTATCTATCTATCTATCTATCTATCTATCTATTTATTTATTTATCTATCTATCTATCTATCTATCTATCTATCTATCTATCTATCTATCTATCTATCTATCTATCTATCTATCTATCTATCTATCTATCTCATTGGTTCAGTTCATTGGCACCTTGCCGTCTTGACAGACGATAGTTTGTGCTTTAAAAAGGCATAATAACTTTTAACTATGGCGGTAGCGAGTGTGACTGATAAGGCCAATTTGCGCTGTAAATGTCCGTTCACAGTGGGTGCATGTGAACACGTGGTCATTTCCACCATCATGCACCATCTTACGTCTCAAACGCTTGGTGTGTGACTTTTCTGCAATAATTTTCTCCTTTGACTTTATTCCATTTCTGATATTTGCCCTCCATGCAACACGTTCAGCGGCGACTTGCTCCCAATGTGCATTATCAATGCCTGTATCAATCATGTCCCGCTAACACACACATCTTTGTATCGTAGTAGAGGCCGACCCTGAGATCTCTTACCCATCTGTAATTCACCAAAAAAGATATCCTTTGGTATTCTACCATCATCCATCCTCCTACGATGTCCTATCCATCTAAGTCTACGAAGACTGAGCATGGAATACACCGTCACACAACCTGATCTTTCCAATACTTCAGTATTTGTGATTTTGTCTTGCCACTTAATACCAAGAATTCTTCGCAGACACCGCATATGAAAGCTGTTTAAATTGTTCTCTTGGTGTGAGTAAGTTGTCCAGGTTTCACTGCCATAGAGAAGAGTACTAAGGACACAGGCTTGATAGACAAGGACTTTTGTTTTGGCAGTAAGCTTCCTGTTCTCCCAGACTCTTTTTCTTAACCTGTTCATTGTTGTTGCTGCCTTACCAATCCGGATGTTGATTTCCTGATCTAGGGATAATTTGCTATTTACCACTGATCCTAGATATGTAAAATGGTCTACTATCTATAGTTCGGCGTCGTCAATAAAGATTGATGGTACCCCATGTGCACCTTGTGACATAATCTGTGTCTTCATTTTGCTAATTGTTAAACCAAATTCAGAACAAGCATTGGAGAATGCAGATAGTAGACATTGCAATTCTTCCTCAGAGTGGGTCGTAACTGCAGCATCATCTGCGAAAAGCAACTCTCTGATCAGTACCCTCCTAATTTTGGTCTTAGCCTTCAATCTCTGAGCATTGTAGAGGCCGCCATCTGAGCGTGAGTGAATGTATATACCACCATCCTGATCACGAAATGCATATTTCAGTAGAAGTGAAAAGTATATTCCAAAGAGGGTGGGAGCTAGTACACAACCTTGCTTAAATCCATTCTTGATTTCAAATTCTTCAGAAGTTGCACCATCAAACTTGATTATACCCTTCATGCCTGTGTGGAACGATTCCACAATGGACAGAAGAGTTGGTGGGCAGCCAATCTTCTTTAGTGCCTTGAACAGACCCTCACGACTGACCAAATCAAATGCCTTTGTGAGGTCGATGAAGGCAATAAACAGTGGTTGATTCTGTTCACGGCATTTTTCTTGCATTTGTCGCAATGAGAATATCATATCAGTGGTAGACCGGTTCTGTCGAAAGCCACACTGTGATTCGGGGTAGACTTGATCTCCTAGGACTTGAAGTCTGCGCAGAACAATTCTGGCAAATACTTTTCCAACAATACACAGAAGTGAGATACCCCTATAGTTGTTGCAGTCGCTCCGATCGCCCTTGTTCTTGTACAGTGTTATGATGCTTGAATCTTTGAAATCCTGTGGAACTTGTCCTTCACGCCATCATAGCTCTATTAGCTGGTGGATCTGTATAGTGAGTGTGTCTTGCCCACTCCTGATAACCTCTATTAGAATCCCATCCTTACCTGGAGCCTTGCCAGATGCAAGTTCATTTATAGCACACTTAACTTCTGTTATGGTGGGAAGTATGTCCAGGTGGTCAAGAGTTGGTAGAGCCTCTATGGCGTTAAGGGCATCATCCGCTAGTTTGGTTCTCACTTGAGTAAAGCTCCAAATAGTGCTCTACCCATCTGTCCATCTGCAGTTTCTTATCAGTGATGACTTCTCCAGTCAAGGTTTTCAATGGTGCACTTCTTTTGATCACTGGACCACAGGCTTTCTATATTCCTTCATACATGCTTCTTATGTCTCCCTTATCACTTGCGATTTGAATGGACTCACATAACTTGATCCAATAATCATTTTCACACTGCCTGGCAGCCTTTTGCACATCCTTCCTAGCTTGCCTTAGCTCACTCAGAGTGTTACGCATTGATCTTTCCTTGTTTCTTAAGAGAGCGTTCTTCTTCTTATTAATCAAGGGCTACAGAGTCTCGCTGTTGGCCGCAAACCAGTCCTGCCTCTTATGATCCACAGTGCCGTAAACCCCTACAGCAGTTTTATAAAGAGTTTCTTTAATTTGACCCCACTTTTCATTTACTGTACAATTTTTTTGGTGTATCAGTGAAAGCGTCTTCAAGTTGCTGTTAAAACTGAAAGCACTTTTCAGGATCATGAGTGTTAATAATATTAATCCTGGGGCTAGATTTGTGTTTAGCTGTGTAGATTCTCTTTGGTCTCAGTCTAACCCTTGCAACAACCAAAGAATGATCCGTATCACAGTCAGCTCTGTGGTAACTACGAGTCAATGATATATGGTTCAGATGTTGTCTCTGTGTGATGATGAAGTCCAGCTGGTGCCAATGGCCGGATCTTGGATGTTTCCATGTGACCTTATGCATCTCTTTTGTTTTAAAAAAAGAGTTTGTAATACATAGGTCATTACTGGTGCAATGCTCCAGCAGCCTTTGCCCATTTTCATTCATGCGACCGATGTTGTATTTTCCAAGGCACACTGGCCATGAACTCGAGTCCTTGCCCACACGAGCATTGAAATCACCGAGCATATAAATGTAGTCAGATTTTGGAACTGCCTTGATCACGGAGTCTAACTCCTCATAGAACAAATCCTTCACATCATCAGAGGAATCGAGTGTCGGTGCATATGCAGTAATAATGGTGGCAAACCCACAAGAGGTTGCCAAGCGCAGGGATAATAGTCTTTCATTTCCTCCTGCTGGAATTTCAATCATTCCCAGTAACGAATTCTTCACTGCAAAGCCCACACCGTGTTGCCTTTTTTCTGCCTGCCCTCTACCCTTCCAGAAAAAGGTGTAGTTGTTTTCCTTGAGTGACCCTTCCTCAGCGAGGCGAGTCTCCTGCAGGCCAGCAATATCAATGTTAAGACGATTGAGTTCGGCATCAATCACAGCCGTTTTTCTCACATCGTCAATATATATCTGTCTATCTATTTATCTATCTATCTATCTATCTATCTATCTATCTATCTATCTATCTATCTATCTATCTATCTATCTATCTATCTATCTATCTATTTATCTATCTATCTATCTATCTATCTATCTATCTATCTATCTATCTATCTATCTATTATCTATCTATCTATCTATCTAATCTATCTATCTATCTATCTATCTATCTATCTATCTATCTATCTATCTATCTATCTATCTATCTATCTATCTGCCTACCTGCCTGCCTGCCTGCCTGCCGGCCGGCCGGCCGACCGACCGACCGATATCTATCTATCTGTCTGTCTATCTATCTATCTATCTATCTATCTATCTATCTATCTATCTATCTATCTATCTATCTATCTATCTATCTATCTATCTATCTATCTATCTATCTATCTATCTATCTATCTATCTATCTATCTGCTTACCTGCCTGCCTGCCTGCCTGCCTGCCGGCCGGCCGGCCTGCCAACCGACCGACCCACCCACCCAGTCAGCTAGCCAGCCATCCACCCACCCACCTTTATGCCTACCTACCTACCTACCTACCTACCTATCTATCTACCTACCTGTCTGTCTGTCTGTCTGTCTGTCTGTCTGTCTGTCTGTCTTCTGACTGTCTGTCTGTCTGTCTGTCTATCTGTCTGTCCGCGCTATTAAATATTGATAAAAGTTACTGGAAAAAACGTCCGGACCATGTGTTGAAAGACGAAGAGGACTATTGGAAAAAGGATGGATTGAATGTTATGCAACCGAGAGCAATGATCAACCTACTGGAATCGTCCGACATAGATTAAGGTCTGAGCAGTTCGCAGGCCTTAATCTACGTACACACTTACTGGGATATTTTGCTCCAACTATTCAGACGAATTGCAGGCCCTTGACATTACAGCATCATCATCAGCTGAAGAAACAAGATGGAATTGAAAAATAAGGTAAGAAATATAGACCTTCTACTTTCCTGTTAATTTACAAATTATTTACCCCGTGCCTCTGTAAAATCTCTGTCTTTACTAATATTACACATTGCACCCCTCTCGGGATTCTCCGTGGTGAAATGGTCAAGCCGTCTGAC
Organism: Cepaea nemoralis; assembly: GCA_014155875.1. Lineage (NCBI taxonomy): Eukaryota > Metazoa > Mollusca > Gastropoda > Stylommatophora > Helicidae > Cepaea > Cepaea nemoralis. The sequence continues at coordinate 13,767 of JACEFZ010001181.1, read as the reverse complement.
TCGGGCTCCGAAGGTTGTATGTTCGATTCCGGGCCGCGTCCTTCATTTCAAGATTGCATTTTTTTAGGACACTCCCGAGGGTCGTCGCTGGAACTACGGAGTTCGTGCTTTGTGCGACGGTTTCCGCGCTGCGGAAAGAAACTGAACCATATGGGATAAAAACCCGGTGCAATGCAGCCGACCCTGTCGATTGTAAGCTACTTCTTTCATTGTACCCACTCCCATACGAATCCGGATACGCCTTTGTTTGTCATCTGAATTTGCAGGTCCCCATTACCGTAAACATAACTTTTTTAGCGAGAAATCACTAGTTGTTAAGCAAAACATCAAAGGAATGTCGCCGCTTTCAATGATTTAAGTTGTTTTTGGACCTATCAAAGACATATTCCTTGGGTGGGGAAAATATAAGACGGCTGGAAAAATTTCATAACGATGCAACAGACAGTTTTCAAAATAATTGATCGTGAATGAAGGCAAACAAATTGGACATACTATAATTTGCCGACCAGGGCCGACATAATGGCAAATCCCACACCGGATTGGCGTCTTTCCTCGCTTTTCCTTCCACTCCAAGGCCGGCACCTATTTCACAGATTTGGCCTTCTTCTGCAATTCGTGTCTCGCTCAAGGCTGCAATGTCAATGTTGTACCTGCCCAGCTCTCTCCCAATCAGTGCTGTTCGTCTCTTTGGACCCGACGCGCCGTCTCTGTCAAGTAGGGTGCGTACATTCCAAGTTCCAATTGTTAAGGGAATATGGTTTGTCTGTCAACTAACTCAAATGGGTAAGCCGATTAGGTGAATACACATTAAGTTTCAATTCCGAATTCTCTATGTTTAAATATCCACTTCGAACATTCACCTCTTGTAAAGCTCTTATGATTATTTCTTCAACACAACGAACTCATAGATGTCTACTTGTATCTCATTAGTGACAATGCGTGTGTCTTATGAACTGTCCTACTCAATCTATGGAAACTATCTTACTTTTTCTAGTTCGATACAAATGTATTTTGCTACATTTAACTGTAATCTTGTTAACTCACTGGGTGAGTGCAGGCCTGGTCTTGCGGGTGGTCTGTTGTCAATTCTGTCACACTCTTGTATATGTGCATGTCGAGCGACTATAATATCCCACTCTTCTCTTGACAATATATACTGTTACTCTATGAAAGTACATTGTGAAGACATGTGTGTGTGTGTGTGTGTGTGTGTGTGTGTGTGTATGTGTGTGTGTGTGTGTGTGTTGGTGGGTGGGTGGGTGGGTGTGTGTGTGTGTGTGTGTGTGTGTGTGTGTGTGTGTGAATATTAGTCCCGGATTAGTTAACTTTCGCCAAGGAGTTTGGATACAAGGATACAGTATATGTTTTGCATTTCTGAGAACATTCATGGGAGTGTTCAACAGAAGTAAATCAAGAACTATATTTTTGCCGTATTGACTATAAAAAGGTTTTCGATAAAGTCAGGAGTGTCTACATGTTGCAGATGTTGTAGTTCTACAAATTGATGGGACATACACATGATTTGTAAAGAAAACTGCCATGAAGATTGATAATGAAGTGGTTAAATACCGCCTATTAAGAAAGGTATGTGGCGGATATGTGAAATTAGTATTAGAACTACAGAAGAAATTAGAGGAATTACAGTTGGCAGACATAACTTAGATATGCAGTTCCCACTGTATTGATTTCATACAACGAACAAGATACGACGAACAACAGTTGAAAGATGCGGTTATTCCGCACAGTGAACAACTAGGTTTATAATTAAATTGTAAAAGAAAGAGATTATGTTCATTTGTAAGAAGAAAGAAATGCTACCATTTAATATATGGGCAAAAAGTAATATTCTTATACAAGTGAATCGGTACAACTATCTCAGAACAGTTTTCTTATCGGATGTGCGTTGAAGATATTCAAACAAGAATCGCTATGACAAGGTGTAACAGGATGGCCTCGGTTGTTGTCAATGAATACAAGCCCCGAGATATCCCAGTCACTCACATGTATACTAACCTCAGGGGTTGGACAGGTAGATACACTAATACTACTGTTATTGACCACCCTCTGCAAGGTGACAAGAGAACACCCATAAGATGCAGGGGTGGTGGTCGATGTTTCAGTATCATCATCATGATCAGATGGCATGCAGATAAACGCGGGCAGCCATGTTTCACAATCTCATTCGATAATCAGAATCAGGAATCAGCTTTATACGTTTGTCTCGGTGGCCAAGCCATATATGTAGTTACCTCTCTGCCTGCCCACTGTTCTTGTCCCTTAAACTGTCCAGTTGTTACTAAGCTCTCTAGTTCACTTTTTCTCATAACGTGTCCAACGCTCTTGACATCGACGTCTAATTTCTCGAATTAGTTTACGGATGTAATGTATTTCTTGTACGCCTTGCTCATTGATTTCCCTGTCTGTGCATGATATTTGCATATTTATCAAAAGGTATATTGCCAATACCACTTGATCTTTTTCATCTTGTCATTGTCCACGTTTAACATTCATGCACAAATAGAGGGTTTATTGATCACTTCAACAATCTTTTTTTTTTATCACTTCGCACTTGACATCATTTTGTTGGTCAGTATGTTTTCCATCTTGAAGAAAGCTACCCTTATCCCATCAAATATTATAGCTATTCGGAGATAGTTGTACCGATTCACATGTTTAAGAATATTACTGTTTGCCCGCATATTACATTATGACATTTCTGTCTTCTTAGAAACAAACATAATCCCTGTCTTCTTAAAATTTAAATGAAATTATTCTTAAAAATGTTAAACGGTACAACTATCCTAGAACAGTCGTAACATCTTAGTGGAGGTGCCTTGAAGACATTAGAATAAGAATCGCGACGGCGAAGGTAGCCTTTTGCAAGATTGAAAACATACTGACCAATTCACACACACACACACATACACACACACACACACACATATATATATATATATATATATATATATATATATATATATTTCATTAGGAAGAACAATGCCAGACATGTATGGTTAAATGACATCAATAACATCCAAAAGGAAGAGCATTATAGAATGTAAAAAGGCTACAAAAATAGTCAGACAATAGAAGCGAGAATATATGAGTAATATAATCAAAGATATGGAAACTAATCACCAGAAAAATGAATCCAGAATTTTTTTTAAAGAACTGAAGTCAATGAAACGAGGGCACCAACAAAACACATATGGTTTAAATGACAAAAATGGGAATATGATAAATACCAATGAGGAAATGTGCAACACATGGAAAGAATATTTTATTGAATTACTAAATTGTGAAGCTCCAAGTAACATTTTCCCACAGGAAGAGGTTCTAACATGCGAACTACAAATTGAAGAACCTACATTTGAAGAAATCCTATATGTAATCACACGACTTAAAAACAATAAGGCAACTGGGACTGATGGAATTGCTGCTGAATTTATAAAGGCAGGTGGCCATGCATTACATCTAAAGCTATACGAACTAATAATAAAAATCTGGAGGACAGAAGAATTGCCCCATGACTGTAAAGAGTCATTATTGATACCTATCTTTAAGAAAGGAGACAAGTTCGAATGTGAAAATTATAGAGGGATATCACTTCTGTCCACAACCTATAAGATACTATCCGCAGTATTACTAAATAGACTAAAACCATATTCAGAAGACATATTAGGTGACTACCAGGCGGGTTTTAGACAAAACAGATCAACAATAGATCAGATATTTATCTTACGACAAATAGCCGAGAAATATTGGGAATATAAAAGAGATCTCCATAACATTTTTGTGGATTTTAAAAATGCTTATGATAGTGTCCGTAGGAATAGTCTATGGAATGCTATGCAGGAATTTGGAATACCAAGGAAGTTAATCAACATGACCAGACTATGCATGGAAGATACTTATAATATAGTAACATATAAAGGCAGGAAATCAAACCAAATAACATCTGGCTTCAAACAGGGTGATGCACTATCGCCACTACTCTTCAATCTGGCTCTAGAGAAAGTTGTAAGGAAGATAAAGGAGGAATGTGATATTGGAGGAACATCCAAGCTGCTTGGTTATGCAGATGATATAGATATTATAGGGCAAAGTGAACAAAAGACATTGGAAATATTGACTCACTTAAAGGAAAAATCCCAACAGATGGGGCTGGTTATCAACCAAGATACGACAGAATATATGGTAATTTCAAGAGACGGAATGGCTAATAACTCTGGCCACATACAAATAGATAATATGACCATTAAAAGAACGGAAACATACAAATACCTGGGTACAATCTTCAACTGCTCCAACATCATAAGGGAAGAAATACAAACTAGAATCAACTCTGGAAATAAGATATACTATGCACTACAACATCTACTAAAATCAAAGGCGCTATCTCGTAACACCAAAATCACAATATACAAAACACTGATCAGACCAGTTGTGCTGTATGGCTCTGAAACCTGGAGTACAACGAAAGGAGACGAATCCTTGTTACAAACCTTTGAGAACAAAATTTTAAGACGCATCTTTGGACCCATTAGGGATACACAAAGTGGAGAGTGGAAAAGAAGAAGTAACAAAGACATTTATGATCTGTTTAAGTCCCCGCTAATCACTGGTATCATGAAGGCTAATAGACTACAATGGCTGGGGCATATAGAAAGAATGGAAGATAATAGGGAAACAAAACTCGCTTACACTCAGGAAATAAATGACCGTAGACCCCGAGGTAGACCAAGAAGACGGTGGAGAGATAATACATGTACAGACCTACAAGCACTTGGAATCAACGACTGTCAAGAGAAGGTCCACCAGAGAGACGAATGGAGACGGATTGTATTTGCAGCAAAGAACCTCAATGGCTCGGAAAGCTGAAGAAGAAGAATATATATATATATATATATATATATATATATATATATATATATATATATATATATATATATATATATATATATATATATATATATATATAGAGAGAGAGAGAGAGAGAGAGAGAGAGAGAGAGATCCATCTTATCTTTCTCTCTCTCTCTCTCTCTCTCTCTCTCTCTCTATCTATCTATCTATCTATCTATCTCTCTCTGTCTCTCTCCCAATATCTGAACATGGAAGAATTATGACTGATGGAAAGCGTCATGTCTTGGAAATTGAAATACTCTGGCTATTTTAAACATCGTCATCATGTGCCAAACCGATAAGCTAGCGCACGATTACCACAGTCGTGGATCTGTGTTCTTGTTCCGACCAAGCCACGTGTCCAAGTCATGCATATATTTATTTCACGGCCTTTTCCATGTATTTTCTCACCCAATCTTGCCAGTTGTCACAACATTCTCTAGTTTATTTCTTCTGTTAACGCGGCCTAAAAATATGGCTCTCTGCGTCTAATTTCTCCAGTTAGCTACGGTTTTCATTTGCTTCTTATAAGGTTTGCTGATTCGTTTTTTTCTGTCTGCCCATGTAGTTTCCTCAGAAACCACATTTCCGCTACCATTATATGATTTTCAGCTTGTTTTCTTATTGACCACGTTTCATATCCATACACATGTACATGTTCTATGCAGCCAATTCCAATTCAAATTTTCAAAACAAAAATTTCAAATTCCGTCTCGTTCAACCTGCCTCTCCAGCTGTGGTTATTGTTGAGGTCTGTGGTTTTTGTGGGTTCAATCACCCTAATTCTTGTCCTGTGCGCTCTTACGAATTAGTCCTATATCGGCTGGTTATGTTTATTTGTGTCTGTGACGTCAGCTGGGGGTTGCTCGGCGGCTATCCTTTGTGCTCGTCTCCTTTTGTGGTATCATTTATTAGTGAAGGCTCCTGGCTCGTCTGGCTTGACTGGTTGCAGTCCTTATAAGGACTTTTTATTTGGAAATTTTGCCTCCATATTTGTGTATTTTCTGTAGGAGATTTTCTACTTGTTCATTTTCCTCCTTGCGCCTGTTTTCACTTTCGAGTTTGAGTTTCTGCTGCCATTCGATTTTTATTCCTCCGCGGTCATCCATGTGAAGATCTCTCCGTCTTCTAAATAGTTTGTGTAGCCAGGTCATCCTAAAAGTCAGTTATTCTATCTGGATATTCTACCGGTCTCCTGAGTTTCTTGGGCTACTTCTTTTCTCTTTCATCCCAGCGCCTTTTGAATTCCTGGTGCCTTAGTTCCTCAGTCCTTGCCGACTCGTAGCTCCTCCAAGGTAGGCCACATGGGCCTCTCCGTGTCGTCATCAGGGTGCGCATCTCGGTTTTCTTCGGGTGTCTGGCGAGATGTTGGTTTCCCAATGTCGGCCTCGGGCGTTGCAGCCGGCCTGTTGGCTTTAGCTTGCGGTTCAGGCTTGGTTTTCATCTTGCGGTTTCTTTGTGGTTTCATGTATGGCTTCTGTTGATTTGTACTAGAAAGGCTCCATTTCATCTTTCAGCAGCTTTCTCTCCGCTTTAATGGTGCGTAGTATTTCTTCGTTTTCCTTTTTCATCTCAGTAATATGTTCCACTTCTTGCTTCATGTTTTGATGGATCTCCTTTGTTTCAGCTAGCAGTTTCTAATTGTCGCTGGTCGGAGTCGGCGTCAGCAGTGCCTTGACTTGTGTCTTCAGCTCGACTATCTGCTTTTGCAGTTGATCTCTTTCAGTGTGTGCTATACCCGTGGATGTCTCGCCCCTCCACATTGCTTCCTTGAATGGTGTCTTTGTGATAATTGCAATCTTTAAGGCGTCTCTGTGTCGTTGCAGGTACGGACATCCCAAGTATCTTGCTCCATGCTTGCCCAGGCATTTTTCGCACTTTCATTTGTTGCTGGGTGCTCGAAGTCCGTGTCCAGCTTGGCCAGTAGACACTCCTTGAATGCGTGGTGATCGCCTCAGTACCGGCATATTTCCGTCTTAATGCGACATGCTGCTCTGCTGTGGCCGACCCTCTGACATCTGGGACATTGGGTGATCCTTGGGATGAATCTCTCTAGCTGCTGCATTCTCTTGTTGATTGATACTGTGGTCGGCATCTCGCTGCCCTCTGTCGTCACCAGCGCTAAGGTCGTGGGAAACATGGAGTAGGTGAGGAGCCGCTCCGCCTTCAAGAATCAGGTGTGAAGATTCTCTTCTCGTAGCTGCTTCGGGATTTCTTCGTCAGATAGCTCCACTTGGATACGCTTGACAACCTACTTGATTGTCAGTGAGTCGGTGTTTCCGACTCTTGTTTCATTCGCCTCTCTCTGCTTCTCGGTAGGTTTGGCTCTTCTCTGTGGTGAGCTGTCGATATTCTCCCTCGTGGTAGCTTCAGTAATAGCTGTAGTTTCAGTTCTTTAGGTTCTTTGCTGCAGCTAGCAGGCAGGCTCTCTACGTTCGTCTTCTTGGCGGTCTTGTCGGCTTCCACGCTGCACATCTTGGATACCGCGTGTCTTTTGGTGTTCTTGCGACGTGCCATTTCCCCCATATCAGGCTTCTTGACTTGTTCATGTGACTTGGCTTATTAGAGGTCGCAGTTGCGAATGAACACGCTTTATTATTGGAAGGGCCGATTGTTAGACGAATGTTAGGTGCCCAATTTGTTACCCTTTGAAAATAAAGTCCGTTCGTTCGTTCGTTCGTTCGTTCTCTATCACATTTTTATTTATCAGTAAGTTTTCCATCTCGCAGAAAGCTACCTTTCGATTCTGTTCTAATCTCTTCAAGCACCTCCTAACAGATTGTATGACTGTTGCGAGATAGCTGGGCCGATTCACATATTTGATATTATTTCCATAAACACGTATATTACATTGTGGTATTTCGTTCCGTCTTCTTACAATTTATTTAGAACACTGTTTGTTCACAGTTTGCAGTAACCTCATTAACTAAATATGTCGGATCAGGTTGATTGTCTGCAATCAATACTATATCACCCGAATATCTAATGTATTGAAGTTATGTCCTCCAATGGTGATTCCTCTCATATCTTCTTTAAAAAAAACACAACAACAACAACAAAACAACGACAGCAACAAAAAATCATTATATAGGTAAACCAGATCTGGAGGCATAACACATCCATGCCGTACACCTCTATTAATAGGCTGGTATTGATCTACTTCATTATCAGTCTGTGTGACAACTTGATGTTTTCAATATATATGTGGTTTTACAAGTCTACAGTCATTCCCATCAGTGTGTAGATCTGCATTCATCTTCATCAAGTTGACATGATTTACTTTATCAACATCCTTTGTGTAGTCAATGAAGCAAAGATGTAGGTGTTGATTTACTTCTATTGAATGCTCATTTAATATTCATAGCAAATACACGCCATTTATGGAACCATTGCCTCCTACGAATACACATTGTTGTTCCCCTATTTCGGGTAATGTTTTATTCCTGACTCAGTGCATGACATTTCCTTGCAAAATCTCCGTGATGCGGTTCATTACGCTAATCGTTTGATGTTTATCACATTCCAAGGCTCCTAATTTATTTGGGATTGCTATACACATCGGTGTACATAGTTAAGAAAGTGCTCAAGTATCATATAACAGGTGGACACCTCTACCGGCGGGTTGTCTTTGCTAGAACAAAACATATCTGCAGCGTTAAGGCAAAAATCAGCGACTGCCATAAACTACGTGCATATCAACGACGAACAGAGATATCATGTGTTTCATCATTTGTTAGATTATATATATATATATATATATATATATATATATATATATATATATATATATATATATATATATATATATATATATATATATATATATATATATATATATATATGTATATATATATATATATATATATATATATATATATATATAAATCGTTGTGTGTATGTATGTATGTATGTCCGTCCATTATGCGTTTGCGAACGGTCCAACCGATTGAGATGAAATTTTCTACACGTTTTCCTTTCATTCCTGTGCAACCAACTGTGATAGTTTTATATATCAGCTATCAGCTATTACCTTCCTAAAATTTAATTTTGTAATTACATGACTGAACATAAGAAAATTTAAAACTATATGACAAAAAGGGATATAACTTTTAGTAGCATTGTTATATCTTAAGTTAAGTCCCCTGGCTATAGAAATCTATTAAATGAGGTGCAGCCGGGCCAGGTCAGACAAACAGATAGACAGACAGATAGACAGACTGACAGACAGACAGATAGTCGGGAACGGGAGCCAAGTTTACTTTAGATAGATCTCTTCCAATCATATTTTCTATCTATTCTTTTATTCTATCTATATTTTTAACGGGAACGGGCCGAACTTACATAGATAGATAGATATATAGATAGATAGATAGATACATACATACATACATACATAGATAGATACATAGATAGATACATAGATAGATACACAGATAGATAGATAGATAGATAGATCCCCGCCAGAGCCTGGGTGAAGCCGGGCCGGGCAGCTAATATTTATCGTTTCCATCAAGGGGACTTAACATAAGAAAAGTTATTTCAAGGGTCATAACTTTTAATAACATCACTATTATTTTATGTATAGATTGTTGCATTGTTTTCAAAGATTTATAAACTTTTTGTCTATAGTTATTTACAGGCATATGAGTTATAATAAATAATGATATAATCTTTAAGACATTTTCATAATTTTTATAAAAGTAATGCATCTATTTAAATAGTGAAAATTTTCTAACACATCTTTTTATGTTTTTAAAACCAGTGTTCATTAAAAATAATGGATTTATTTTAGATTAGATACGTTAGAATTTTATTTCTGTACTTTTTTCGGAGTGGAACTTTTAAAGTAATCGAAGCATTTGTTTTTTCCGTTCGCTTGGCAGAGAGACGGTCAGTACACAATTAAATGGGTATATTCTTGATTTTGTTTTTGTTGTTAAAAAAATGTTGGCCGCGTGTGTGTCAACATCACATTTTTCATTCAATGTAGTGGGTGTGCATACCTTATGCATACCTTACACGCAGCACGCCTGTTAAAATGCAGGTTGTTTTTTTTTTGGTCTAAAAAAAGAAGAAGCCTATCCTTTGATGTACTGTTGCCTCGCATCCCAATGATTCCAACAGACATGCCATTCGAATTCAAACGCCTGCAGTTTCCGGTGCGACTTGCATTTGCCATGACGATCAACAAAGCACAGGGACAATCGCTACAAGTGTGTGGACTAAATTTGGAAAATCCGTGCTTCACACATGGACAGCTATATGTGGCCTGCTCACGAGTTGGAAAACCTTCGGATTTATGTGTGTACGCACCAGACAGAAAACCAAACAATATTGTTTATCAAAAAGCACTACATTAGACATCAAATTTGGTGTTCGACCGTATATTAAAAATTATACGTCAACATTTAAAAAACTAAATAATCCTAACATTAAATGAAATTTTCTAGCTGCAACCAATAAATTAGCTGCGAGGGCCCAGGGGCCGAACGCATACTCAGTACGCTTAGAGAATGTATTTGAATGTATAATGACTACTTATATGAATTTAATGAGACGCTCCCCGCCAGGAGTGGGCGAAACCGGGCCGGGTCAGACAGACAGACAGACAGACAGACAGACAGACAAGCAGACAGACAGATACATAGATAGATAGATAGATCCCCGCCAGAGCCTGGGCGAAGCCGGGCCGGGCAGCTAGTATATATATATATATATATATATATATATATATATATATATATATATATATATATATATATAAGCGCTCGCGTGTGTGTGTGCGTGTGTGTGTGTGTGTGTGTGTGTGTGTGTGTGTGTGTGTGTGTGTGTGTGTGTGTGTGTGTGTGTACTGGAATTCTTGAAGCGAGTCAAGCAGAATGAGACATTGACGAGTGAGGTTAGGCAAGCACCCATCTATCGTACGTCAGTTATCTTTTGTGAAGATTACATTCGGCCCTTCCAAACGCCCATCTATCGTAGGTCAGTGATCTATAGTGCAGGTTACATTCGGCCCTTCCAACCGCCTATCTATCGTAGGTCAGTTATCTATTGTGCATGTTACATTCGGCCCATCCAACCGCCCATCTATCGTAGGTCAGTTATCTATAGTGCAGGTTACATTCGGCCCATCCAACCGCCCATCTATCGTAGGTCAGTTATCTATAGTGCAGGTTACATTCGGCCCTTCGAACCGCCCATCTATCGTAGGTCAGTTATCTATTGTGCATGTTACATTCGGCCCTTCCAACCGCCCATCTATCGTAGGTCAGTTATCTATAGTGCAGGTTACATTCACATTGAAAAAAAACAAGAACATTCTCAATGGTTTGCTGTGGAGGTTAACATGACCACATGAATAAGGGCCCACGTTCTGATACATCCGGTGTGCTGATAATGAGATAGGGAGTTCAACCTCTACACCGGTCAGTGGGATTTAAATGTTGCCTTCTCGTCCTTGACTTGGGGACATACATTACAAGTATCTCTGAAGTCAGAGTGGGTCCACCTGATGGCGAGGGACATTGCTAATAGGGAAAAATAATCAACACGTAAAATGCAGTACAATGCTACTAGACGTAGCGTGAATGGACTACGCTTAGTTCCAAAGCGAGCATGCGTAAAGTAAACAAAAATAAAATGATTGTTGTGAGCATAAGCAATGTATATTACCATATTATGAGACTGCCGATAGAGGGAGGCAGAGAGAGAGAGAGAGAGAGAGAGAGAGAGAGAGAGAGAGAGAGAGAGATAAAGAAAGAAAGAGAGAGTGAGTGCGTGAGACAGAATGAGAGAGAGAAAGAGAGAGAGAGAGAGAGAGAGAGAGGCACATATTGAAATATATATAAACATATATAGTGAGAGGGAGAGAAAAGGGACAACAGAGACGGGAAGACACGAGCAAGACATAGATGAGATTATAAAGAATGAGAAACACACACACACATACACACACACACACACATATATATATATATATATATATATATATATATATATATATATATATATATATATATATATATATATATACAGTATGTTAATACAATCATATTAAGAGGAGTGTGTGACAGAGATGTGTGATGTTGATATTAGATTTGCGGACGATATTTATTGACTGCAGACTTCTTCTTCTTCTTCTTTCGTTCGCCTGAACTATGTTTATAACTGCAATGTTGTCTCTTGTATGAATCTAACAGTCTTTTTTAGTTCATTCAACGGTCCATAGAGTTTATCTTCCACTGTTGTCTCTCTAGGCCAGAAGGTTCGCCTGGATATGTTGTAGTTTGGGCAATCCTGGAGTATGTGCTCTGCTGTCTGCGACGCCAAACCACAGTTCTGCAGCATTTAGGAGATGCGGTTATTGTGCTAAGTGGACATATACAGTTAGAAATAAACTGTAAGAAAACGGAGATTATGTTCGTTTCTTAGCAGAAAGACATACCACAATTTAAAATACGGGCAGATGGCAACATTCTTAAACAAATGAATTGATACAACTATATCGGAACAGTATACTGTCTGGTTTGAGATGCCTTGAGGAGATTAGAACAAGAATCGCTATGACATGGTTACCCTTTTGCGAGATGGAAAACATACTGACAGATTGAAAGATTTCAAGTACAACGACAAAAAGCGTGCTGACTTGCTACATAGAACCTGCACTTTTGTATGGCTGTAAAACGTGGACAATCAGCAGAGAGGCTGAAAAACATAAAAGGATATGGGAATTCTGGTTTCTGATGAAAAATGTAAAGTATATCATGGAAAGTCAGAAAAACTAATGAGCGAGTTCTTTAAGAAACAAATGAAAACAGCAAAACAATTAGATACAATAGACGTCGACAGTCAATAATATTGGACACTCAACAAGAAGAAATAAATTAGAGAACTTAGTTACAACTGGTGAGGTTGAAAAGAAATGAGCAACCGGAAGGCAGAGAGACAAATATCTATATGGCTTGGCCACATGGCACCGTCTTGCCTAAAACACAGAGCTGATTCATGATCCTAGTGATCGTATGAGAGATGGCTTAACATGTCCGCTCACGTTTACATTTTTGTACGCATGGCAGCTGATCATGATGGTAATCCTGGGACACCATGCAACTGACCACCACCCCTGTAGCATATTGTTGGAGACGGACAGATGCAGGAAAAGTAAAAACAAAATGCAGGATTGACATATTTTGCAGATATTGTAACTAGCCACCTCTGGTATTCTGTGTGCCACCCACTTTCCACATTGTGGTATGAAATATTGCAACTCGGTTTGATCATTGTAATGTTTTATCGGCAAAAATGTTAACATCTGTATAATGTGGAATTATAGTATCAAGGGACATAAATAGAAGTAGTGTTTTAAATCAACAAGGGAGACAACAAATATAATTTATTGGAGTACAAATGATGACTGTGTAATGCATATAGTTAATATGAATAAAGAATAACATGATATAAAATTTAAAATAAGAGTGGCGTTATGATCAACAGCAACTAAAATACATTTGACGAATTAATATTTCTTAGATTTCCACTATGTGATCTCAACTGGTAGATAATATATCAAATAAAGTGTAGTCTACCTACGGGAAATATATATTGTGCAATATCTGTATTCGTGTATCCGATCTTAAGGCAAGAAAGTTAACATTTTTAGCTGGCACATATTTATGTGCCTGATAATGATATCAAATATGGTCATAGAGGTTTTATTGTCGCGAGGAAACAAAATATACATATGTTCTTCTTTGATACACTCGCGGATAAAAGAGACGCTGATGTTTGCCTTATCGCTGGGGTTATGTTTAATCCTTCCAAAGACAGGAAACCGTCTGACGTGTTCATCTGCAATGACTTAGTA
>JACEFZ010001180.1:25000-29547 GCA_014155875.1 Cepaea nemoralis | reverse complement strand
AAGGGGTTTAAGGGAAATTTTCCTTTTTTTTAAGGAACAAATTTTTGGTTTTTTTTCAAAATTTTTTCAAAAATTTTTTTTTATCTAAAGCTACCGTTGTTTCCAACTTTCAATCCATATGTTAACACTTGTCAGGGTCTTAATTTGGCTGCTTGCCTAAAAAAGTTGAGACAGTAAAAATACAACGGATTTGACGTAAGACTCAACGACACATCGTTCGTGGATTTATTAACAATAAATACAGAACGATGATCACAAATATATATAATGGATATTTTCCAACTTACATCCACAATACAGTTCACAAGTCTGACTCGCAAGATGTCCAGACACTCGCCTTTTCAATACAGAAACCATACAATGCCTTCTCTCAATCACACGTCCGTCATGTTCCGTGTCCCCAGAGCTGTCTGGACCTGGTTCGCAACTTGCCTCCTGCCTGACGTGGACGTCACGTGGCAGGCGTGCGTCTTGCGTTGGCGGCCTGACCGCTGGTCAGCCAGCGATCTCGCAGGCCGGTAACTCTATTCGCCTGGCGGCGCAACGCAGTTGTTGCATCCCTTACTGGGAGCTAAGTCGCCTGGCGTCGTAACGATGTCCCTGCATCGCTGTCCCCTGTTGGACTCTGAAAACTGAATCACACAAGAGTTGAAGATTTTAAGTTTTGTGTGTTTGCTGAGTGCTTTGATTTCCAGATGTTTGACAGTTTATTGAAGGCACTAGATGCCAGTGCGATTTAATGATATTTCGGGGTTTTGAGTCCCCTGTAGATGTCTTTTTTGCTTCCAGGTATGTGAAGCTGTTGATTTTTTCAAGACGTACTGTTAAATTTGGTGCATCTGAACTTTTGGGAAAGATCAATAGTCTTTTTTTTTGTGGTGTTAATTTGGAGACCAATTTGCCCTGAAACATTTTGGAGGTGGTTTATTTCTCTTGGGCATCCGGGTGTGTTGAACTCAAAAGCACTATTCGTCAGCAAAGTCCAGGTCTTTAGAAATTTTTCCAACCCAATGGATTCCCCTATTTGGTTGTTTGTGCATTTGCGCATGACCAATCGATAGCTATTCCAAAAAGCATCGGTGATAAAACACAACCCTGTTTCACTCCTGTTTCGAATGAAACCAGTCAGAGTTGCCTGTTTTGTTCTTACGCAGCAACGTGTCTCTTTGTGAAAGATTTTATGACGTTGGTATTTTGGGAGGAAACCCTAGATGTTAAGTAGATTCCAAGTGAAGGCGGTGGTACTGTGAAGGCTTTTTGAAAGTCGACAAAGTTGGTGATTTAAATTTTGACGGGAAATTTTACGGACTCTTCAATGATTTCTGAGGGTGAAAATGTGGTCTATGCATGACCGTTTTTGGGCTGAAGCCTGCTTGTTCTTCTCTGAGCCTTTCATCTATCGCCTTTTTCAATCTCTCAAGAACATGCTACAAAAAAGGTTTTCCCTGCTACTGATAATAGGTGATACCACGCCAATTATTGCAACCAGAAACACAACATTTAGAGCCAGAAATCTGGTTCTGAAACAACGGGAAGTTTTACGATGGTGGTTTGTCGGACCGCCGATCAACCCTTTCCAAGCCGAGCTAGAAAGAAACACGTCTCGCCATCTTGACTTAAAACCGGAAACTTTGAAAACCGGATTTTTATTTTAGGGATTGTTTTTCCTTATGGGTTTTGTGTATGTGTGTGTGAAAAAAAAAAAAAAAAAGGAGAGAGAGAGAGAGAAGAGAGAAAAAAGGGAAAAGAGAGGAGAGAGAGAGGAGAGAGAGAAGGAAAGAAAGAGAGAGAGGGGGGGGGGGATGAGGAGAGAGAAATAAAACAGGGAAGATAGAGAAAGGAGAGGAGAGAGAGGGAGAGCGAGAGGAGAGAGAGGGAGAGCGAGAGGAGAGAAAGTGGAGAGAGGAGATAAAGAGGGAAGAGAGTCGATAGAAAAAGATGAGAGTGAGTAGAGAGAGTGAGGGAGAGGGTCAGAGAAAAAAAAAAAGAGAGAGAGAGAGAGAGAGAGAGAGAGAGAGAGAGAGAGAGAGAAGAGAGAGAGAGAGAGAGAGAGAGAGAGAGAGAGAGAGAAAGAGAGAACGAACGAACAAACAGACTTTATTTTCAAAGGGTAACAAATTGGGCACGCAGGCCCGTCTTACATTCGGTCCTTCCAATCACTCATCTTTCTTTCATCAACAGAGCATAGGAAAAAACATTGTCAAGTGAATTTTGTAAACATAAACAATGCATATTACACTGTTATGAGACACATCCACCACCCACCCACACATCCCCTATTCACTCCAACTCCCTCACCCAACCACACACATAACTAACACACACATACATTCCAACACCCACCTACCACATCCCTACACCTACACATCTTCCCACCCACACACACCTCTCTCCCACCACACATCCCATCCACCCACACCCCAAGCACACATACATTCCCCAACCCACACATCCCTCACCCACACACATCCACCCACCTACACACATCTCCCCACTCACATATCCTCTACTCGTCCCATTACCCACCAACAATCACCCACATATCCTCCTCCACTCACACACCTCCAACAACCCAGTCAAACACACATTCCTCAGCCACACATCCCCCACGCACACACACATCTCCCCGCCAACTCACATATCCCGCACCTACCCACACACAAATTCAGCACCCACCCACATAATCTCCCATCTCCCTCAGCCCACTCACAGATCCCGAGCCCAACCCTACAAACATCCCTCACCATCTCCTAACCTACACACACTCACCCATCAACATATCCTCTACCCACCCACACATCCTCTACCCACCCATCCCCCAACCAAATATACCTTAACCACACACCCTTACTCATATACAATCACCCACCCACACATCCTCTACCCAACTACACATCCTCCACCCACCCATCCCACAGCCACACATCCCTTAACCACACACCCTACCCATACACACACACATCCCCACCCACACACAATCTCCCCACCCATACACACATCCCTCACACACATCCCCACCCACCAACACATCCCACATTCACAAACACACACCTCCCATCCACGCACACACAACCCACACACACATCTCCAACCCATACACTCATCCCCTCACACATCCCTAGACACACGTACTTATCCCTCAACCACTAACACCCACATATCCCTCACCCACTCATCAACACATACATCTCATATCTACTCACCCACACTCACACACCCCAACCACTCATCTAAACACACATCCCCCACCCAACCACACCCACACCCACCCATACAATCCTTTATCCATGCCCATCTCCCCTTCCACACAACACCACACCCACCACATCCCAAAGACACATCCCTCACCCACACACACACATTTGCCCACACATCTCCTACCCATACACACATCCCCCAACTACAATCACCCTCACTACCCACACATACATCCTCAATCCAGCCACACAAACCCCCACCCAGCCAGACATATCCCCCACCCACACACACATCCCAAAATCCATCACCCACACCCATCACGCACCCCTCCCCCACCCACACACATCGCACACACCCCACACACATTCACCCACACATCTCTCACCCACATACACATTCCCCACCCATCCAAGCAAACATCCCACACCCATACACATCCCTCACCCACACACACATCCCCAAACCCATAAACACCCCCACCTGCACACATCACCCACCACTACATATCCCCCACACCAACATCTCCCCACCCACACATATATCCCCCACCCATCCCATAACACAACCAACAATCATCCACCCACATATCCTCCTCCACCCACTCACCCACAATCACCTAGCCAAACAATCATCCCCACCCACACACTCATCTCCACGCCAACCCATACATCCCGCACATACCCACACACAAATCCCGCACACACCAACACAATTCCACCCCGCCCGCCCACACACCCTGAGCCCACCCACACACATCACGAATCTACCCATACACACATCCCCCCATCCCCCAACCTACTATTATAATCAAACTCCCACACTTTACACACACATACAGTGACGATTGTCGTGAGAATTGTCGCAAAATTGTAAAGGAAATAGAGAAAAATTGTACATATACATTTTGTAACTTAAAAATTAGTTATGCAATTCATCTCTCTCTCTCTTCTCTCTCTCTCTCTCTCTCTCTCTCTCTCTCTCTCTCTCTCTCTCTCTCTCTCTCTCTCTCTCTCTCTCTCTCACTTTCTCTCTCTGTCTTCTCTCTCTCTCATACACTACACACACACACACACACACACCCACAAACAACATACACACGCAAATATACACATATACCCATGCACATACACACACTTACACACATCTACACCCGCATACACATACTTACGCATACCTACTCACATAACACATGAATACACACTCCCTCGCATACACTGCATGCATGCACACTTACACACACAAACATATACACATACATACACGAGCACACACATACATACACACATATACACACCACATACATATAAACACGTATAAACACTCATAAACGCACACCTTAACACACATAC
>JACEFZ010001180.1:0-20000 GCA_014155875.1 Cepaea nemoralis | reverse complement strand
TAGAAACAAGCTGTGGGAAATCCTTAAACAATATGGAGTGAGTACACATCTAACAAACCAATGTAGAAGCTTATACAACAACAGTGAATGCACAGTGAGGGCAACTGGAGGACACTCGGAACCCTTCACCATAAGATCTGGAGTACGACCAGCTTGTGTCCTGTCTTCTCTCTTGTTCACAACATGTATAGACAACATATGTAAAGAAACCAGCCAAATAGAGACCGCAAGAATACCGCATGACGAGAACACAGAAGAAGAACCATCTGCAATTCTAACCATTAGAGAACTCCTGTTTGCGAACGACCAAGCACTAATAGCAAAATCAGAAGCTGAATTACAAGACCACATGAATAGTCTAAACCAGGGGTCACCAAACTTTTTTCACGGCGGGCCGGATAACTGACAAAATGACGAGCGCGGGCCGGATAGTCATTCTGTACAATACTTGCGCCGTCTCCGTGGCGAAGTTCTTACGGACGCGGTTCGTAATCCCGTATACCCGCGTTCGAAACACAGCTGCGCGCGATCTGGCAGCAGACAACGTTGCGCTGGTTTTTACGCTATGTTATGGGTGCCGTTCGTTCAGAAAGCAATGGTAAACTACTGAAAGTAAACTTGCCAAGACATCAACAACAGCAAACAATGTTGGTATTGACTGCAAACGTCCTGTAAAGGATATGCAGCTAACTTTAACAATAATTGCAAGCTAGAATGAAAGCTCTGGGAAAAAAGACGAAAAACTAAGGTAATCGTGGGAAGGGCGTGCAATGCATGCACACGCACGCGCGCGCGCACGCACGCACACACACACACACACACACACACACAGAAGAAAAGACAACCAATATATTTATTTACTAAACACAGTTATCAATGAAGGCGATATTAGCACACACAAAAATAGTTTCATCAGACCTAATGTGCACATATCCGAATCTCACAAACTAAGCAGTAAAAGAGGTTAGTGAAATTTGTGAAACTGACGTATGGCTTTCAAGATACCATCAATGTTTGGTTTGGAATTGCTGCATCCAATCAAGGGAATTGCTTTCAAATGTTCATCAGTGAATCTGATTCGATGTGATTACTTCACAGACTTCATTTTTGAAAATGTTTGCTCACAGACATAAGTTGTTAGCCATAAGCTAAGTCATAAGCCATACCAGGGACAAATTTCTTAAGTTTCGGAAACTCAATATCAGGTAAGCAGCGGTACTTTCTTCTCTGTGCCTATTTTATATTATAGACCTATTTCCTTACTATCGTCGCTATCAAAACCATTAGAAAAACACATACATAAAATAACACTACATCATTTAATTAACAACGATCTAATAATTGGCAGTCAATCTGGGTTTCGACCTAAATTTTCTTGCCATAGTGCTCTTATAAAAATGACCGATAACTGGCATCTTTGTATCAACAATGGCAACATTTGTGGAGCAGTATTTGTAGAGTTTAAAAAAGCCTTTGGTATGGTAGATCATGATATTTTAATTAGAAAATTAAAACAAATGAAGACTAGCACCAATATGGTGAACCTAATTACGTCATTTTTATCTGACAGACAACAAGTAGTGACCTTCAATAACTGTCTATCAAGACCCACACAACTTAATATTGGTGTGCCTCATGGCTCAATACTAGATCCGCTGCTTTTTGCAGTGTATATTAACGATCTTCCTTTATACCTCAATACTGCGTGTGACCTATTTGCGGACGACTACACTATATACACCAGTCAAGAGAGCCTTAGTGACTTAGAGAGCTCTTTACAAAACGAACTTTACAACCTTAGTAGATGGAGCAATGAAAACTGCATGTTAATTAACATCGACACAACCAAATCCATGCTAATAACGACCAGACAAAAACTACAGACCCTAGCCATAACTGGGACACCGCTCGAGCTTCACGTGGACACGTTACCTATAATTAATGTAAATGAACATAAAACATTAGGTCTTTTAATTGACAGACATTTAAACTGGAGCTCTCATGTTCACGTCCTTACCAAGAGAATAGCACAAAAAGTTTACCAACTTGCTAAAATTCAGCACTTTTTGGATGAAAGCACACGAAAAATATTCTATGCATCCTATATCCAATCACCTCTCGATTATTGTTCCACAGTCTGGGATGGTTGCCCTAAATCTAATTTGAAACGACTGTGTTCGCTTCAAAACCGCGCTATACGTCTAGTTTCTAGCATAAAGCACGTTGAAAGTAATAAATTATACAGCCATCTAAGACTTCTACCACTTCGAAAGCGCTTCCTTTTTAACAAAGCCAAATTAGTGAATAAAATTATATCTGAAAATACCCCAGAGTATCTTCTACCGTTAATTCAATCTAATGCAATGAACAGTAAGCGCTTAAATTTATTACAGGTTCCTAAGCCTAGATTGGACTTATACAAAACTTGTTTCGCGTATTCTGGTGCTCACTTGTGGAATAGCCTTCCACAAGATCTGAAAACTCCAATGAGTCCCTACACATTCAACCGAAAACTCTTTCAATACCTACTTCATACCGACTATATGCCTCCATAAGTCACCTACTGGTATCATTTTTTCACTATCATTCTTCACTGTGTGTGTGTGTGTGTGTGAGTGAGAGAGTGGGTGAGAGAGTGAGTGAGAAAGAGTGTGAGTGGGAGAATTAGTATGAGACAGAGAGAGTGAGAGAGTATGCATGCACGTGTGCCTGAGTGAGTGTAAAAGTGAGTGAGTTAGTATGGACGTATGTTTGAGAGATTGAGTGAGAGAATGAGTGAATCTGAGAGAGTGGATGTGTTGTGTGTCTGTCTGTGTGATAGAGTGAGAAATTAAGCGAGTGTGAGTTAGAGAATCAGCGAGTGAGTAAGTGAGTAAGGGAGCGTGAGTAAGTGAGAGAGAATATGTGGGTATGCGTGTGTGTGCGTGAGTGAGTGTGTGAGAGCGAGTGGGTATGTAAGAGAGAGAGAAAGAGTGGGTGAGTGAGAGAGTACATGAGAAAGTGAACGAGTGAGAGTGAGTGAATGTGTGTGTGTGTCTGTTTGCTTGACTGTGTGTGCGAATAAGAGAGTGATTTAGTGTGGTTTAGAGAGTGAACGAGTGCTTGTGAGTGAGAGAGAGAGAGAGAGAGAGAGAGAGAGAGAGAGTAAGAGAGTGAGTGTAAGTGGGAGAGTGAGTGAGAGATTGAGTGAGAGTGAATATGTTAGTATTTGTGTGTATAAGTGAGGGCGAGTGTGAGAGTGAGTGTGTATAAGCATGAGAAAGATAGTGAGTGGGAGTGAGGGAGAGAATGAGACAATGAGAGAGTTAGTGTGCCAGTGTGCGTGAAAGAAAAATAAATAGAGAGAGAGAGAGAGAGAGAGAGAGAGAGAGAGAGAGAGAGAGAGAGAGAGAGAGAGAGAGAGAGAGAGAGAGAGATGAGCGCAAGCATATCATTATGCCATATTTTTTTTCTGTATCCTCATCTTTCATATTAGCATTGTTACTGCCAATTGAATTTAACATGCACTGCTTATTTCATCATGTTTATGTCCATTCCAGGAATTATCTTACTGGATTGGACCACTATTTTATTTTAACGTTACACAATGTATACCATATTTTCATCACCATTTTCCATATTTTCCATGTTTTCCCATTTTTTTCTCCAATTTTGAATGTTCTTGTGAGGATGCTCACGATAGTCGACAGTGTGTACGTGTGAAGAGTGTGGGAATTTATTCATATTAGTTTTAGTGATTATGTGAGGCAGCGTGTATGTGTGTGGATGGATGGGTGTGTCTATGTGTGTGTGTGTGTGTGTGTTTATATGTGTGGATGTATGTGTGTGTGCATGTCGTATGTGTGTATGGATGTATATATGTGTGTACATGTGTGTATGTGTGTGCTTGTGTGTTTGTTTATGTCTGTACGTGTGTTAAGGTGTGCGTTCATGTGTGTTTATACGTGTTTATATGTATGTGTTGTGTATATGTGTGTATGTATGTGTGTGTGTGCTCGTGTATGTATGTGTATATGTTTGTGTGTGTAAGTGTGCATGCATGCAGTGTATGCGAGGGAGTGTGTATTCATGTGTTATGTGAGTACGTATGCGTAAGTATGTGTATGCGGGTGTGGATGTGTGTAGGTGTGTGTATGTGCGTGGGTATATGTGTATATTTGCGTGTGTATGTTGTTTGTGGGTGTGTGTGTAGTGTATGTGAGAGAGAAGAGAGAGAGAGAGAGAGAGAGAGAGAGAGAGAGAGAGAGAGAGAGAGAGAGAGAGAGAGAGAGAGAGTTGAGCGCACGCATGGCATCTAACATGCTATTCCATATTTTTTGTGTATTCTCATTTTCATATTATCATTTTGAATGCTCACTTGATTTTAACATGCATAGAATGAACACATGTAAATTACTGTAGAGTGAGTGAGAGAGTTAGTGAGTGTGAGTGAGAGAGAGAGAGAGTGAATGAGTGTGAGAGTGTGTGTATGTCTAAGAGAGAGAGAGAGAGAGAGAGAGAGAGAGAGAGAGAGAGAGAGAGAGAGAGAGAGAGAGAGAGAGAGAGAGAGTTGAGCGCACGCATGTCATGTGACATGCTATTCCTATATTGTTTATGTATTCTCATCTTTCATATTACGAGGTATCATTTTGTATGCCACTTGATTTTATCATGTTTAATATAATCGCATGCACTACTACTGTAGAGTGAGTGAGAGAGTTCGTGGTGTGAGTGAGTAAGGGAGTGTGAGTGTGTGTGTCTGTGTGTGTATATATATATATATATATATATATATATATATATATATATATATATATATATATATATATATATATATATATATATATATATATATATATATATATGTGTGTGGGTGTGTGTGTGTGTGTAAGGGGGGAGAGAGAGAGAGATAAAGAGAGAGATAAGAGAGAGAGAGAGCGAGAGAGAGAGAGAGAGAGAGAGAGAGAGAGAGAGAGAGAGAGAGAGAGAGAGAGAGAGTTGAATTGCATCACTAATTTTTAAGTTACAAAATGTATATGTACAATTTTTCTCCATTTCCTTTACAATTTTGCGACAATGCTCACGACAATCGTCACTGTATGTGTGTGTAAAGTGTGGGAGTTTGATCATAATAGTAGGATGGGGGATGTGTGTGTGGGTGGATTCGTGATGTGTGTGGGTGGGCTCAGGATGTGTGGATGGGCGGGGTGGGATTGTGTGGGTGGGTGCGGGATTTATGTGTGGGTACGTGCGGGATGTATGGGTTGGCGGGGAGATGATGTGTGTGGGTGGGGATGATGTGTTTGGCTAGGTGGTTGTGGGTGAGTGGGTGGAGGAGGATATGTGGGTGGATGATTTTTGGTGGGTTATGGGATGGGTGGGGGATATATGTGTGGGTGGGGAGATGTGGGTGTTGTGATATGTGGTGGATGGGAGATGTGTGCAGATGGGGTGGTTGTGGGTTTGGGGATGTGTGTGTGGGTGAGTGATGTGAATGGCTATGGGATGTTTGGGTATATGGGTGGGGAGTGTGTGTGTGGGTGTGTGGGTGATAGATTTATGGGTGAATGTGTGTGGGGGTGTGGGGATGTGTGTGGGTTGGGGGAGGTGTGCGTGATGGGTGTGGGTGATGGGTGAGGGATATGTCTGGCTGGGTGGGGGTGTGTGTGGCTGGATGGAGGATGTATGGTGTGGGTAGTGAGGGTGATTGTAGTTGGGGATGTGTGGATGTGTAGATGTATGGGGAGATGTGTGTGTGGGTGAGGGATGTGTCCTTGGGATGTGTGTGGGTGTGGTGTTGTGTGGGAGGGGAGCTGGGTGTGGATAAAGGATGTGTGTGTGGGTGGGTGGGGGTGTTCGGTGGGTGAAGGATCTGTGTGACGGTGGAGGATGTGGGTTTAGATGGGTGGTTGGGGTGTGTGAGTGTGGGTGGATAGATAGGAGATGTATGTGTTTATGAGTGGGTGAGGGATGTGTGGGTGTTAGTGGTTGAGGGATAAGTACGTGTGTCTAGGGATGTGTGAGGGGATGAGTGTATGGGTTGGGGATGTGTGTGTGGGTTGTGTGTGCGTGGATGGGAGGTGTGTGTTTTGTGAATGGGGGATGTGTTGGTAGGTGGGGATGTGTGTGAGGGATGTGTGTATGGGTGGCGAGACTGTGTGTGGATGGGGATGTGTGTGTATATGGGTAGGGGTGTGTAGTTAAGGGATGTGTGGCTGAGGGATGGGTGGGTGGAAGATGTGTGGTTGGGTAGAGGATGTGTGGGTGGGTGATTGTATATGAGTAAGGGTGTGTGGTTAAGGGATGTTTGGTTGGGGGATGGGTGGGTAGAGGATGTGTGGGTGGGAAGAAGGATATGTTGATGGGTGAGTGTGTGTAGGTTATGAGATGGTGAGGGATGTTTGTAGGGTTGGGCTCGGGATCTGTGAGTGGGCTATGGGAGATGGGAGATTATGTGGGTGGGTGCGGAATTTGTGTGTGGGTAGGTGCGGGATATGTGAGTTGGCGGGGAGATGTGTGTGTGCGTGGGGGATGTGTGGCTGAGGAATGTGTGTATTGACTGGGTGGTTGGAGGTGTGTGAGTGGAGGAGGATATGTGGGTGAGTGATTGTTGGTGGGTAATGGGACGGGTAGAGGATATGTGAGTGGGTGGGGAGATGTGTGTAGGTGGGTGGATGTGTGTGGGTGGGGGATGTGTGGGTTGGGGAATGTATGTGTGCTTGGGGTGTGGGTGGATGGGATGTGTGGTGGAAGAGAGATGTGTGTGGGTGGGAAGATGTGTAGGTGTAGGGATGTGGTGGGTGGGTGGGGGAATGTATGTGTGTGTTGGTTATGTGTGTTGTTGGGTGGGGGAGTTGGAGTGAATGGGGGATGTGTGGGTGGATGGTGGATGTGTCTCATCATCTCATCTCATCATGTTCCTCTTGTACCTTGCGGTGTCGAGGTGAAGTATAAACTTCGTGAGAGTGCCCGGTTATGGGCTTCGTATATCGACATTCCCATGGATTCTGTTATTCCCTCCGTCCAACGTTTACGTGGTCGGCCTCTTCCTCTGTTTCCATCTGCTCTGTACATCATTGCTTGTTGTGGCATGCTGTTGACTGGTAGCCTACTTGCATGGCCAAACCATTTGACCTGCTGCTTTCTAATAAAATCTAGAGCAGCTTTAACCCCCACTTTATCCTGATTTCTTCATTTCTGATCTTATCTCTTCTTGATACGTTGAGTATTCTTCTCAGGAACCTCATTTCTGTTGTTGTGATTTTTCTTTTCTCTTTTTCTGTCATTGTCCAGGTTTGGCACTGGTAGCACAGAGTTGGTGGAAGGGGGGGGTTTTATTTTTTAAAAGGGGGGGGGGATGTTTGGGGGGGGGTTTGGGGGGGGGGGGGGGTTTTGGGGGGGTTTTTTTGGGGGGGGATGGGGTGGGGTTTTTTGGGGGGGGGGGAATGGGGGGGGTTTTTTTTTTTTTGGGAATTTTTTTTGGGGGTTTTTGGGGTTTGTTTTGGGGGAATGTTGGGGGGGGGTTTTTTGTGGGGGTTGTGTTTTGGGGGTTTTGTTTGGTGGGGGGGTTTGGGGGGGTTTTTGGGGGGTTGGGGGGGGGAAAAGGGGGGTTTTTTTTTTGGGGGGGGGGGGGGGGGGGTTTGGGGGTTTGGGGGGGTTTTTTGGGGTGTTTTTTTTTTGGGGTGTGTGGGGAAAATTGGGGGGGGAAAAAAAGGGGGGGTTGGGGGGGGGGGGGGAAAAAAAAATTTTTTTTGGGGGGGAAATTTTTGGGGGGGGGGAAAAGGGGGGGTTTTTTTTTGGGGTTTTTTTTCATTTTTTTTTTTTAAACCCCTTTTTTTGGGGAAAAAATTTTTTTAAGGGGGGGTTTAAAAAAAAGGGGTTTTTTTTTTTTTTTTTTTAAAAAAAAAAAGGGGGGAAAAAGGGGGGGGGGGAAAAAAGGGAAGGGGGGGAAAAACCTTTGCCGGGTTTTTTCAAAAAAAAATTTTTTTTTAACCCCTTTTTCCGGGTTTCTTTTTTTTTTAATTTTTTTTAAAAAACCCTTTAAAATTTTTTGGGGTTTTTTTTTTTTTGGGGGAAAGGGGGGGGGAAAAAAATTTTTTAAAATTTTTTAAAAAATTTTTTTAAAAATTTTTAATAATTTTTTTTTTATTTTTTTTTAAAAAAACCCCCAAACCACCCCCCCCTTCCCTTTCAAACCCCTTTTTAATTTTAAAAATTTAAAAAAAAAAATTTTTAAATTTTTAAAATTTTTTTTAAAAATTTTTTTTTTTTTTTAAATTATAATTTTTTTGGGGTTGGGGGTTTTTTTTTTTTTAAAAAAGGGGAAAAAAAAGGGGGGGGGGGGGGAAAAAAAGGGGGGGGAAAAAAAAGGGAGGGGGGGGGGAAAAAAAAAAACCTTTTTTTTTCCCAAAGGGGGTTTTTTTTTTTTCCTTTTTTTTAAATTTGAAAATTTTTTTGGGGGGAAAAAAATTTTTGCCCAAAAAGGGGGGGGGGGATTTTTGGGGCCCCCTTTTTTTTTGGGGGGAAATTTTTTGGGGGGGGTTTGTTTTCCCCTTTTTTTAAAGGTTTCCCGGCGGGTTTTTTTTAAAAATTTTTTGGGGTAAAAAAAATTTTTTTTTTTTGGGGGGGGGGGGGGGGGTTTTTTTTTGGGGGGGGTTTTTTTTGGGGGGGGGTTTTTGGGGGGGGGGGGGGTTTTTTGGGGGGGAAAAGGGTTGGTTTTTTTTTGGGGTTTTTTTTGGGGGGTTTTTGGGGGGGGTTTTTGGGGGGGTTTTTGTTTTGGGGGGGTTTTTTTGGGGGGGTTTAAGGGGGGGGGTTTTGGGGGGGGGGGGGGGGAAAGGGGGGTTTTTTTGGGTGTTTTTGGGTTTTTTTTTTTTGGGGTTTTTTTTTGGGGGGGGGAAAGGGTTTTTTTTTTTTTTTTTTTTTTGGGGGGGGAAATTTTTGGGGGGGTTTTGGGGGTTGGGGTTTTTGGGGGGGGGTTTTTTTTTTTTTGGGGGGGGTTTTGGTTAAAATTTTTTTTTGGGGGGGGTTTTTTTTGGGGGGTTTTTTTTTTGGGGGGGGGGGGGTTTTTTTTGGGGGTTTTTTGGGGTTTTTTGGTTTTTTTTTGGGGGTTTTTTTTTTTGGTTTTTTTTTACTTTTTTGGGGTTTGGTTTTTTTAAATTTTTTTTGGGTTTTTTTTAATTTTTTTTTTTTTGGGTTTTTTTGTGGGAAAAACGGGGGGGGGGGGGGGGCGGGATTTTTTAAGGGGGGGGGGGGGTGGGGGGGGGGGGGGAAGGGGAGGGGGGATTTTGGGGGGGGGGTGGGGGGGGGGGATGATTGTTTGGCTAGGTGGTTGTGGGTGAGTGGGTGGAGGAGGATTGGGGGTGGATGTTTTTTTGATGTGTTATGGGAGGGGTGGGGGATATATGGTGGGTGGGGAGATGTTGGTGTGGGGATATGTGGGGGGTGGGAGATGTGTGCAGGGGGGGGTGTTTATGGGTTTGGGGATGTGTGTGTGGGTGAGGAATGTGTATGGGTGTGGGATGTTTGCTTGGATGGGTGGGAATGTGTTTGTGGGTGAGAAATGTGTGTGAATGTGTGAGGGGGTGTGTGGGACGTGTGTGGTATGGGAGAGGGGTGTGTGATGGGTGTGGGTGATGGATTTTGGGATGTCTGTGTGGGTGGGGGATATGTCTGGCTGGGTGGGGATGTGTGTGGCTGGATGGAGGATGTATGTGTGGGTAGTGAGGGTGATTGTAGTTGGGGGATGTGTGGATGGGTAGGAGATGTGTGGGCAGATGTGTGTGTGTGGATGATGGATGTGTCTTTGGGATGTGGTGGGTGTGGTGTTGTGTGGGAGGGGAGATGGGTGTGGATAAAGGATGTGTGTGGGTGGGTGAGGTGTGGTTGGGTTGGATGTGTATGTGTGTTTAGATGGGTGGTTGGGGTGTGTGAGTGTGGGTGAGTGGATAGGAGATGTATGTGTTGATGAGTGGGTGAGGGATGTGTGGGTGTTAGTGGTTGAGGGATAAGTACGTGTGACTAGGGATGTGTGAGGGGATGAGTGTATGGGTTGGGGATGTGTGTGTGGGTTGTGTGTGCGTGGATGGAGGTGTGTGTTTTGTAAATGGGGATGTGTTGGTAGGGGGGGATGTGTGTGAGGGATGTGTGTATGGGTGGCGAGACTGTGTGTGGATGGGATGTGTGTGTTATGGGTAGGGTGTGTAGTTAAGGGATGTGTGGCTGGGGGGTGGGTGGTGGAAGATGTGGGTTGGGTAGAGGAAGTGTGGGTGGGTGTTGTATTGAGTAAGGGTGTGTGGTTAAGGGATTTTTGGGGGGGGGATGGGGGGTAGAGGATGTGTGGGTGGGAAGAGGATATGTTGAGGGGTGAGTATGTGTGGGTTATGAGATGGTGAGGGATGTTTGTAGGGTTGGGCTCGGATCTGTGAGTGGCTATGGGAGATGGGAGATTATGTGGGGGTGCGGAATTTGTGTGTGGGTAGGTGCGGGATATGTGAGTTGGCGGGGGAGTTGTGTGTGCGTGGGGGATGTGGGCTGGGGAAATGGTGTTTGACTGGGTGGTTGGAGGTGTGTGAGTGGAGGAGGATATGGGGGTGAGTGATTGTTGGTGGGAAATGGGACGGGTAGAGGATATGTGAGGGGGTGGGGAGATTGTGTAGGTGGGGGATGTGTGTGGGTGGGGGGTGTGGGGGTTGGGGGAATGTATGTGTGCTTGGGGTGGGTGGATGGATGTGTGGGGGGAGAGATGTGTGTGGGGGGGAAAGATGTGTGGGTGTAGGATGTGGGGGTGGCTGGGGGAATATGTGTGTGTTGGTTATGTGTGTTGTTGGGTGGGGGAGTTGGAGTGAATGGGGGATGTCTGGGTGGGTGGTGGGTGTGTCTCATAACAGTGTAATATGCATTGTTTATGTTTACAAAATTCACTTGACAATGTGTTTTCCTATGCTCTGTTGATGAAAGAAAGATGAGTGATTGGAAGGGCCGAATCTAAGACGGGCCTGCATGCCCAATTTGTTACCCTTTGAAAATAAAGTCTGTTTGTTCGTTCGTTCGTTCGTTCGTTCTCTCTTTCTCTCTCTCTATCTCTCTCTCTTTTTCTGTCCCTCTCCCACACTCTCTCTACTCACTCTCATCTTTTTCTCTCGACTCTCTTCCCTCTTTATCTCCTCTCTCCTCTTTCTCTCCTCTCGCTCTCCCTCTCTCTCCTCTTGCTCTCCCTCTCTCTCCTCTCTTTTCTCTATCTTCCCTATCTTCTCTCTCCTCAGTCTCCCCTCTCTCTCTCTTGCTCTTTCTCTCTTCTCTCTCTCCTCTATCTCTTCTCTCTCTGCTACGTCTCTCTCTCTCTCTTTCTCTCTCTCTCTCTCTCTCTCTCTCTCTCTCTTTCTCTCACATACACATACACAGACACATAAGGAAAAACAATCCCTCAAATAAAAGAAAAAGAAAATGTAATTAGGAGAAAAGGGACAGAGATAACGTAAGAAACCTTGCTGCGAATAATTTTCTTCAGAACAATTACAGACGAAATGATCTAGAAACGAGATAGTTATGTTAGTATGGCCTTTTGACTTTCAGATAATTTTGACCTACGCTCCAATCACACAAGTCTTCACCTCTCCGCCCGATGTTCCCAGTAATCAAGCTACCGATTATTAGTCGGTTAATGTTGGTGGAAAATGTAATTTTCAGCCAGTCTTAACTTTGAGGCTATCCAGTTCGTAGATCGGCGATTTAATGATTAGTCAATTACAGATTAAACCAGTTGTTTCCTTTAGCTCTAAAATGAGTTGCCTTTTGCCAGTCAAATTATGACAATTATACGTCAGTTGATCCTTGATGTATGAACCTCAGACACAATAAACTGAACATATGATCAGAGTCAATATTTTCCCATAAAACCTATATGTATGAACTTCAGACACAATAAACTGAACATCTGATCAGAGTCAATATTTTCTCTTAAAACCTAATGTGTGAACCTCAAACACAATACATTGGACATATGATCAGAGTCAGTATTTTCCCTTAAAATCTTGATGTATGAACCTCAGACACAATAAACTGAACATTTGATCAAAGTCAACATTTTCCCTCAAAACCTAGATATATGAACCTCAAACACAATACACTTACAATACGGTCAAAGTCAATATTTTCCCTCAAAACCTAGATGTATGAACCTCAAACACAATACACTGGACATATGATCAGAGTCAATATTTCCCCTTATAACCTAGATGTATGAACCTCAAACACAATACACTGGACATACGATCAAAGCCAATATTGTAACATAAAACCTAGATGTATGAATTAATCAGTCAATCAATCGGTCTACCTGTCTCTTTCCGTCTATCCATATGTCCTTCTCTACATCTGTCTGTCTGCCTGTCTGTCTGCCTGCCTGTCACTTTCTGTGTTCATTCGGTTGTCTGTCTGTCTTATTATCTATTTGTGTGTTAATTTCATGTCAGTCTACGAGTCATTGTCTTTCTGTCTGTCTGATTATAATCTGTCTGTGCATTCATTTCATCCCTGTTGGTCTACGGGCCACGCTGTCTGTCTGGCTCTCTTTCAGTCTACTATCTGACCGCCTGTTTATCTAAAATGTTGCGGACTTTTTTATTCTGGTTATTTCTCTCCCTCTTCCCACCTCTATCTCATAATTTGACTGGCTAAAGGCACCTAGGGCATTTTAGAGCCAAAGGAAACGACTGGTTTAATCTGTAATTGACTGATCATTAAATCGTCGATCTACGAACTGGATAGCCTCAAAGTTAAGACTGGCTGAAAATTACATTTTCCACCAACATTAACCGACTAATAATCGGTTGCTTGATTACTGGGAACATCGGGCGGAGAGGTGAAGACTTGTGTGATTGGAGCTTTGGTCAAAATTATCTGAAAGTCAAAAGACCATACTAACATAACTATCTCGTTTCTAGATCATTTCGTCTGTAATTGTTCTGAAGAAAATTATTCGCAGCAAGGTTTCTTCCGTTATCTCTGTCTCATTTCTCCTAAATACATTTCCTTTTTCTGTCATTTGAGGGATTGTTTTTCCTTATGTGTCAGTGTATGTGTGTGTCAGAGAGAAAGAGAGAGAGAGAGAGAGAGAGAGAGAGAGAGAGAGAGAGAGAGAGAGTGACGTAGGAGACAGGAGATAGAGGAGAGAGAGGGAGAAAGAGCGAGAGAGAGAGAGGGGAGAGACTGAGGAGAGAGAATATAGATAGGGAAGATAGAGAAAAGAGAAGAGAGAGAGAGGGAGAGCGAGAGGAGAGAAAGAGGAGAGAGGAGAGAAAGAGGGAAGAGAGGAGAAAGAAAACGATGAAAGTGAGAGGAGAGAGGGAGGGAGAGGTTCAGAGAGAAGAGAGAGAGAGAGAGAGAGAGAGAGAGAGAGAGAGAGAGAGAGAGAGAGAGAGAGAGAGAGAGAGAGAGAGAGAGAGAAAGAGGTGCGATTTAAACTTCACGAGGTCATTGACAACAGAAGATTTAACATACATACATCCAATCTTAAGAAGAAGCCCGAATTTGAAAGAAATAAGATAAAAATTGGGGCATAACTAAGGTTTCTGAATTTTACATTTTAGATCTTTGTTTCTCGATTTCGGTTCGGCTTTCTTGTCAGTTATCAGAATTCAAATTGGTTTCTTTTGTTCTTGATGACCTTTCACGATTGTAGAATAAATGTCAACAGAAATCGTAGTTGTCCCAAACGTGCTCTCTAGAAGAAACGTCTTCCGTAAAATAGAAAACTAAATTATTTCTCTCTTTATTCCCCACTGCCACTCTTACATACTCTGGCTATGTTTCTATCTTTCTTGGTCTTTATTTTCATCTCTCACACTCTCTCTCTCTCTCTCTCTCTCTCTCTCTCTCTCTCTCTCTCTCTCTCTCTCTCTCTCTCTCTCTCTCTCTAAAATCACCTTCAACACTCATAGATCACATTTATGTAACTTGCTCAGACAACATCATAGAATGCACCGTACTCAATTGTGCAATGAAATTATAACTGCCCAATATACTGCACGCGGTCTTAAAAAAAAGGAATTAAAACTCCTAAACATAAACACATACGTGTAAAAAATAGAAGTTACAAAAATTTCAGCCAAAACGTATTTTTACAGGACTTGATCAGTTCACCTCTAGACTATGTTGATCAATTTCCTGACCCGGATGATGCTCTGGAATTCTGGATGAAGACCTTTATTGATTAGTTTGATAGACATGTGCCAATCAAGGAAGTTCGAATAAAACATCACGTCAAACCACCTTGGATCACCGAGGAAATACTTGAAATTATGAGAGACAGAGATAAAACACATAAGCGGGATCTCAGCACATACCGTACTCTTAGAAGCAAAGTTAAATATACCATACGAAGGGATATGAAAAATTACTTTAAGAACTTAGTAATGGACAAAACAAATAGTAAGGATATATGGAAGGTAATTAACACCTTGACAAACAACTATACTAACACTAACACTACGCCATAGAAGCTGTTTACCGGCACGCCTCAAATATGTCTATACTTTCTCCCACCCCAACAACATAAACAATATTCAGACTGACAAATTTTCAAGAATGGGCGTTGTCCGATGTAAAATCAGACATCCTTCACTAAAAAATATATATACAATTTTACCTACCCTGCCAGAAAATTGGCGACCAACGTGTTTTTACTCATGTCTGGTTTCATTTGAATACGAACATTTCACAAAACGTGTTCTGGTAGTGCAACATTAGATAAAGAAATAGATGAGTAATGCTCGTCGTTTCTACGTTATTATAAAGGTCTTTCACACAGTCTGACGACGCACGTAATATCTGATCTTTTTCTTTTATTAGCTTGCCATGTGTGTGTGTGTGTGTGTGTGTGTGTGTGTGTGTTTGTGTGTTTGTGTGTGTGAGCGTGTGTAAACTGTACATATATAAACAATATATGCATATATTTAATAGTTGTGTCACCGTATTGTTTCTGAATCAAGATTAATGTCTTTGACTGGGATTTCTCATACAAAACACAGCATTCGACATGTACGCCAAGAACATTGTCAACTTCCGCGATGCCTCGTATACCGAACATATGTGTGTGTTTTGGTTCAAAGGGAGTAAATGAGAAGCTTATCTTCATCTTCTACTGTCGTTCGTTTAAAATGTGTCTATATCTGTTATGTTGTCTCTTGTATGATGTTCACTGTCTTTTTTAGTTCATTCTGTGGCCTATAGAGTTTATCGTCCACTGCTGTTTCTCTAGGCCTGGTTTGTCTAGATATGTCGATTGTTTGGCAGTCCTGGAGTATGTGATCTGGTGTCCAGGGCACCCCAAATCTTTTAGGTAGAATCAGTAACTGAAACAGTAGTCTACAATTTTGAGAAATAATTAGACTGTCTCTTATATGAGTAAAGAGCGGAGGTAACGCTGTGTCCAGCACACGTGTCTGGTGGTCCACCCTGCCTAAGATAGATACCAGCAATTATCACGAACAGTCAAGGGGGCCGGTGGTATATTTACTATATCAACCATCGACATAGTTTTACTTTGAAAGTTAAGCATCTCTCCATCTAACCTGTGGCTTTCTCAAGTACGCTTCTCTCCCACCTTTACGTGTAGCGTGCCTTTTCTGCAGGTTATTATGACTATGCATGTGCCAAAAAAACAAAAAAACAGTTGATTTGCAAGACAAATGAGGCTAACGCCCATCTGGAGCTAAACCACAAGCAAGTCAACGTGACAAAGATGAAGAGATGGCCATTATGTGAATATAATTGCATGAAAGACAATACACAAAGCAAAATTCATTATTTGATAACACAACAGACACTCATCATCATGTGCCGTGCCGATAAGCGTGGACAATCATGTTTCGCTATACTTCTGCTGTCTCGATTATGCCACATCTAGATATTTAACTCTCTGCTTTCCCCTTGTTCTGTTCCCCTCAATGTTGCCAGTTGTCACCAAGTTCTCTAGTTTATTTCTTCTCATAACGTGCCCAAAACATCTTGACTGTCTACGTCATTCATTCATTCATTCATTCATTCATTCATTCAGTAGCATGTCCTTTGCAGAACCTCGCTCCCATAACATTAATTCATTCATTCAGTAGCATATCCTTTGCAGAACCTCGCTCCCATAACATTAATTCATTCATTCAGTAGCATATCCTTTGCAGAACCTCGCTCCCATAACAATCTTCCCGGAAAAACCTCTCGATCATAAGCAAGATGTCCCGCGTCTGATACACCCATCTGGAGATCATCCGCCACATCCTGCACCCATCTTCTCTTTGGCCTTCCTCTTCCTCTCTTCCCAGGCATATACCCCTTCATTATTCTTCTCTCCAATCTTTCGTGACGTTTCAAGTGACCAAAATATTTCAATTTTCTTTGTTTTATCGTTTTTTAATAGCCACACCTCTTCAATATTCAGCTCTTGAAGTATGGATGCATTTGTGCTTTTCTTTAAGCAAGATATTCTTAGAACTCGTCTATAACATTAATATTCACATCATTAGACATTAGATATTCCATTTACAACCTAGAAGGTCTGAAAATGAAATAACTATTTACAAATGTCAGACGAAGACAACAGACATTCATTTTGTGAAAACAAGTTTATATTCTTTCTAAGCAGACTATGGGCAGACGTTTTTCGTGTCCATGGAGATGGGGATTACATGCGCTGGGAACGGGTGTCTGAGGACGTAGTTCCGGTCAACATTTCCTGCATCCAGGACACCCCAAAAACTGTGTTCCACGTCACAGCATATAACAGACAAGTGGAGAAAATTTTCGATGTGAAAATTACGCAGCCAGGTAAGTCTATAGCTATGCGTCTGTGTTCATTATGTGGAGATTGATATCATATGTGTTTGTTTCCGTATAGTTAAATCATATGCATACACGAATTGATTGGTTGTTTGGCTGATGTGTTCAGTGATGATTTATGTCGTTGGCTGGTTGACTGACTGGGTGACGGGTTGGTTGGATTATTCATTGGTCTAATGTTGATTGATTAGTTAATTGGTTGAATTCTTTGGGTGATGTGTTGTTTGTCTAATGATTTATTTTCTTGGCTGATTGACTAGTAAGTTGGTTGGTTGACTGGTTGGATGGTTTATTAGTTGATTATTGGTTGGATCCTTTGGTTTATTGGGATTTGGTTGCTTGATTGGTCAATTGGTAATTGGTAATTTGATTAATTTGTTGGTTGGTGAGTTATTTGGGCGGTTTATTGATATGTTGGTTTGTTGTTTCGATAATAATTTGATTCGTTGGTTGGTTGATTGGTCGGTTGGTTTAATTGATTGCAGTTTGGTTGATTATTTATTGTTGCTAATGTGACAACTTGACTGACTGACTAGTTTATTGGTTGCTTGAAAAGTTGATTAGTTGTTTGTTCGTTGTTGGTCCATGTGTCGATTGGATGGTTGATTGATTGGATATTAATTGATGGATTGGTAGATGCGTTGATAGCTGGGGTTGTTGGTTGGCTGGTAATTTCATTGGTTGTGTAATTGATTTATTGAGTGTTCATTTAATTGACTGTTGGTTGTGTAGTCTATTGGCTGGTTGGATTATTGCTTGGCTGAATGCTTGGTTAGTTGTCTATTAGATTGATCGACTTAGTTTATCAGTCGGTTAGTACATTGGTTGATGGCCTGATTAGTTGTTTGCTTAGTTGATTGATTAATTGGTTGATTGATTGGCTATTTGTTTGATTCGTTGGTTTCTCGATTTGTTGGTTTGTCGATTCAGTAATTACTCGATAGATTGATTGATTGTATGATTTGCTGGCTGCTTAAGAGACTTATAGAAGTGACTTTTAACTCGTAATTCCGATGCACTGACGGTCAGGTCGCCTACGCCCTAAAAGAGAAAAAAAGGCCTGCATATATCGGGGGAGATAGTGATGAGTTCTGTTTTCCCAAGCCGGCACGAAAATACCATCTTCAATGAAACTGTATTGCAGAACACTGTTTTTAGTCTCCAAGTTCAGAAACCACCGCGGGGTACACGATTTTCACATCTGCCGAGAGCCATATTGGAATGTAACTAGATAATGGTTTAACAAAGTGCATATGACTCGCTGGAATTAGGTCTAGGTTGGTCATGTTTCTACACAGATGGTAGGTGTGCAATTGTCAACAGACCCTAGACCTACGTTCAGGCGGATTCCTATCATACATTGTTCCCACCCACAGTGACCTTCGTATTGTTTCTTTACCTCTACAGCAGGAGCAATGAACGTCCAGCCCGCGGGCCGTACACGGTTTGAGAAATCATTTGTTCTGACACTGCCAAGGCAATCGCAGGCTGGGCTCGAAATTTAATAAATCTAGAAGCTTTATAAACAATCAAAGTATCTAGTAGCAACATCATCAGTACCAGCTAATATTACACACTTTACCAAAGAGAAGCTGTTCCAGCCATCACATTGAGGATGAGTTAATTAAATGTTTGACTAAATATAGCAGGCTTATTTTAATTTGCTTGACGGCAGAAGTGGAAGATGATGATGATTTTTAATTTGCTAATTTTGTATGGCACGCAAATGATGTTATAAATATCGAAATGGCCCTCGGCATAAAATAAAGCATTCCCCCATTCCTGCTCGAAAGTCTTCCGCTG
This sequence comes from Cepaea nemoralis, assembly GCA_014155875.1. Lineage (NCBI taxonomy): Eukaryota > Metazoa > Mollusca > Gastropoda > Stylommatophora > Helicidae > Cepaea > Cepaea nemoralis. The sequence continues at coordinate 1,388 of JACEFZ010001180.1, read as the reverse complement.
TGCCACTATAGCAGTCGTTCTCAACCGGTGGGGAATTTCCCTTCCCCCCCCCGGGGGAATTTTAGGGTTTCCAGGGGGGGGGGGGGGGGGGAATGAAGACCATTTCAATATAGCGTTAATACAAGAACCGATTACTTGATATTGTTTTTCCCTTCATACTTTACAGTTACGTATGTCTCATCCTTCTAAAATTCATTTTATAAAGTAAGTAGACCCACAAATCATGTTTTATGTGGATGTCTACCTTGTTTTAGTTTATGCTATTAAATTTACCTTCTATTTTTACGTATACTGTGTAGGGGTGGGGAGGATTTTTACATAGGAAATATGAAAGGGGGGGGGCGGTGAATGACGTTCTGAAAATACGGTGAAAGGGGGCAAAGGCCAAATTTTTGATAGGAAGGGGGGGGGATGACGTTCTGAAAATATGGTGATGGGGGGCACGGGCCAAAAAAGGTTGAGAACCACTGCACTAGAGATATTACCTCATTCTCATATTTACTGAGAGCATATTTTCCATGAGCTATAGAAAAGAGCTTTCTTCCTGATTGTTTTGTCACGTTTAATACCATTCCATTCCAATATCGCAGACATTCTCTAGGGAAAATATTCAATAATTCTGAAGTAACGTGATGTGTTAAGTTTCACATTTCATCTTATTTCTTTGTCAGGTCACGACGTTCTGTGTACATTTCGAGGATATGTGATCACATCTATGTGTGCATGTTGATATTGTTGTAACGTCTGTCTGTCTGTCTGTCTGTCTGTCTGTCTGTCTGTCTGTCTGTCTGCCTATCTGTTTTCTGTCTGTCTGTCCGTCCGTCCGCTCGCCCGATCCCGCCCGCCCGCCCGCCCGCCCATCAGTCTGTCTGTCTGGCTGTCTGTCTGTCTGTCTGTCTGTCTGAATACGACCCTACCTACCTGTGTGTACGTCTGTCTGCCAGTCTGTCTTTCTGTCTGTCTGCGTGTGTATGTGGACGTGCAAGGGTGTGTGTTTGTATGTCTGTGTCTTTTCGAGCACCTTTGTGTTACACGTGTGGGTGTGTGGAAAGGTAGGCTAAGCAACGGTTGGTGTGGGTATATGTGTAGGATGTGTACGGGTGTGTGCATTTATGTGTGGATGCGTGTGAGCATCCATGCATTTACGTATCTCTGCATGTATATGTGCGCTTGCATACATACATGCATTATTACTTGTAGGAAGGTAGGTACGTACGCGCATACCTGTATGCTTCGTATGTGTTTGTTCGTGGGGATGTATGTGTGTGTACGTAAGCGTATATATATGTGTGTGTGTATGTGTATATATGCATGAATATATGCTCGCATACTTTGGATTATTACTTGTACAGTGATAGGTAAGTACGTGCGTATTTTCATACTGCGCG
>JACEFZ010001179.1:0-28536 GCA_014155875.1 Cepaea nemoralis | reverse complement strand
AAATTATAACGTTTATGAATGGGGATGGAGCATTTTTGATGATGCATAAAAACCACTGTAAATCTGACGGTCTCTCCGCAGACATAAAGTTTCAATTTGAACACTTGGTTTATGAGTTTATGGACACCATACAATATCAGGTGACAGAAAACCTCAATTTAAATGCCCCAGAGATTTCACAAACCAACTAACCGATGAAGGAAACCACAAATGAACAAGTCCATTCAGACAGCTGTTGGAGCAGGTTTATGATCTATATGCAGGTGCCAGCCAGGGGGAACAAAAGTCGACAGGGTCGACTTCATTGCACCGGGTTTTATCCCATATGCCTCGGTCTCTTTCCGCATCGCGGAAAGCGTCGCACAAAAGCACGAACTCCGTAGCTATAGCGACGACCCACAGGAGTCTCCAAAAAATTTAACTCGTGAACCGAAGGACGCGACCCGGAATCGAACCCACAACCTTCGGAGCCCGAGTTAAACGGCTTGACCACTTCGCCACGAAGACTCTAATGCCAGCCAGGGAGGTTAGCCCCTGGCTTTAGCCCTACACTCACAGCACCAACAAACATTTCATCACCATGGACTGTCAGTCTGATATATTAAATAATTAGACAGCTCCAATTACACAGAAAATATTATTAGCAATGACTAAAGAGATAAGCGAAATAGTACAAGTGATAAGTGGGTTAATTTTCTAATGGAAACAAAATGAAATAAGATTGAAATAAAGACAGAAGTGTGTAACTTTTTCACCAGACGCAGAGAGCGCACATCAGTCAAGTCCTCCTTGGTGAACACAAAGCCAACATTGTTCTTGATGACTGGTAGCAATCTAAGGTAAACAACAAAACCGTTAATATGCTCTAAAATTATTTATAAATAACTATCACAGCCTATTGTAATCAATCAATGCAAAATAATCCAAGCAAAAACTGCATTCATTCAGATTGTGTGAGAGGTGGGAAATACTATAGCCAACAGTCAACATATCGTACATAATCTAGTTAACAGTTCCCAGTGAAATCCGCCCATTACATCTGAATCCAACCAGAATGTTGTCCCTTAGCCTTAAGCTGTTCCCAGTCTACTACCAGCAGGACAAGTGTTCAGTCCGTAACATTTATGAGATTTAGGAGATAGTAAAGCTACTGCCAGCATACTTCTTGGTAGTTACAAAGACAAGATGATCCTCATACGTGACCAGGCTTGCTATATGTTGTCAACATTATGCAATGTCCTGCAATCACCGCACTACACTTGACAGCGCTAAAGATGTGTGCTCGTTTAGTAGTGTTAAGTGTCAATGATTGACATGACAGTGGAGCCAGGTACTGAATTTGCTGTCTGCCTCAAGTAGATCAATGCAATGATGTGAGTTAAAATATTTGCATATCCTTCACAGGACATCACTGTCAACATCAGCATCTTTCAGCTGATTGTTGATTTCTTGGCAAGATTACGCTCAGTAGTTTGCCATTGCTTTCTGAGCGGCCGGCTCACATACCCCGTAAGTTACCGACGCGATTCGAACCACTGCTGATTCTCACCGTCGTCACGTTACTTACGAGAGTATACGAGATTACGGAGAAAAGTCGTTAACCTCTAGGCCAGGAAGCTGGCAAATAATGTGAGTGCTTCAACTTGAATGGCCAAGGCAAATGTTTGAGTTGCTTTAATAAATTAAACTGCTAGCAAAAGATTTTAAGGATGAGTTAGTTGATGTAAAGCACGATATTACAAAACTTCAAATAGCAATTACTCTGACTTTTCACTTGCAAAATGGGTATTTTGTATATTTATATTTTAGAAATTCATAGATTGCTAATGGATGTTTATAAATACCAATTAATCAATTAAGGCAAAGCCTACAAAAAGACTGATCAGCATTTTTGTAAATATTACAAGAATAGTAGGCCCAGAGAATGTGCAAACTTTGCTCGATACTCGACAGTTGTTTTTTTTTTTTTGTTGTATCCTTCTTATCCACGTGTTTTAGCTGTATCATTACAGCCATACCCGGCTGTGACACCATTTTTACCAGTTTTAGCTAGTTAGCATGTAGTCTGGTTGTATTTTTTTATTGATGCGACCGGAAGAAGCGCCATATTTGATCCGATGTGACCATTACCCAAGTGTCTCGGCTGTATTGTTATGCGGTAAGGAAGCTCTGAGTCATCCTTCGATTTTCCCCCAAAGACATGTCTGAACATGTTCACGCACGTTCATTAATGGTATCGTCACGTGTTGAGTCACCCAGGAGGTCACCCTCAACTCAGCCAACTATGTGTTCATACCCCAGACTTTTAATATGAGACTTAACCTCCGGCTCTTATCAAGGAATGGCCGTATTTATCTACCCACCCAACCACTCGACCACCCCTTAACAATGATCAGAAGCACCTATCTACCCGTCTTACACCCACTCCACAGCCACTCCCCCATTCGGCTGAATAGCACTGTAGCCCCATCACACACATGCGACGCCTTCTTTGATATCTCGTAGCCAGTGAGCCTGTGGTCTGGTTGGCATTACACATGCGACCGGGAGCAGCGTCATATGTGATCGGATGTGACCATTAGCCACGGGTACTCGGGTGCAGCATCAGCCAGTGAGCATGTGTTGTGGTTTCCCATTACCACTTGTGATAGGATCATTCAGCCACGGTGACCTCCTTGCTAATCAGTTTTCCACCCCCTGTCTCCATCATTCAGCCCCGGTGGCCTCTTCGCTAGTATCTTTTCCATCCCTGTCTCCACAATTCACCCACGCCGCCCCTTGATCCACCCACCTTTTTACTAACAGCAAACATGTCCTACACCCACTCCACAGCCACTCCCCCAATATTTAAGTTTCCTACGATCGCGTACATGTGCGCGCACGCACGCACACACGCACGCACAAACACGCGCTCGCGCACGCACTCACACACGCAAGAGACATTGCAGTTATAGATGTCAGGCGAAAGAAAATATTTAAGTTTCCTAAGAGCGCGCAAATGCGCGAGCATGCACGCACACACACACACACACACGCATCCACACATACACGCACCCACACACGCGCGCGCGCACGCAATCACACACGCAAGAGACATCATTTCAATTATAGATGTCAGGCGAAAGAAACTATTTAAGTTTCCTATGAGCGCGCACATGCCTGCGCACACACACACACACACCCACACACATACGCGCGCACGCACGCACTCACACACGCAAGAGACATCATTGCAGTTATAGATGTCAGGCGAAGGAAAATATGTAAGTTTCCTACGACATGCCCACATGCCCGCGCGCACACACACACACGCACCCACACACACACACGCACCCACACACACACTTGCACTCACGCACGCATTCACACACGCAAGAGACATCATTGCAGTTATAGATGTCAGGCGAAAGAAAATATTTAAGTTTTCTATGCGGACGCACATGCACACACACCCACACACATGCACGCACCCACACAGAGAATGGAGCACATACATGTGCGCACATATTCACTACACACACACACACACATATATATATATATATATATATATATATATATATATATATATATATATATATATATATATATATATATATATATATATATATATATATATATATATATATATATATATATATATATATATATATATATATATATATATATAACACGACTTGTAGTTATATGTTCATTTTAAAAAAAACCTCACAAATTTCACTACGGGACCTTAATTCACTGACCACAACTCGACTAGCCTGTCAAATGTAATTATCTTCACCTTTATCTACCCGCTTATCAGCCGTGCCCGCTGGCTGTGGCTATTATATTTCTCACGGGCCCGTGATAGGCCGGAGCGCAGGCAAACTACCGTTCAGGGGAGATTATTAAGGAAAGTAGCAAAGGGGAGATTATTCTGTGTACCAAGGGCAATAATCCAAGAGACACGAATTGCCTCCCTTGTGATACTTTTATTCTGGTTATTAAGGGGATATAACTGTGGGGTTTTATTTTATTACATATTTTTATGATTATCTTAGCAGGTTATTACTTATATAATATTAGGATAAAATTTTTATATTCAAATTAATAATCTCCGCAATACATACAAGAAATTTAGCCGTTTATTATTTTATTGCTGCTTAATTTTTTAATAATAATGTATGCCTGTCTAGTATATTTTTAAACCAGATTTTCACTAAGCGTTAAAAGTTGATACATGGGTACTATGGACACCTGCCGAATGTTGGTAACTATCATCGTGGAAAGTTTATTCATGCATCCACCTCTGATACTCGAGGTAACTCGAGTGATGGAATAAATCGTTTTTCCAATCTGTCATATTGACTTCGGTCTCTTCATCGAAGGTTTCGATATCCACGTGCGCGGTGACGTGGGGCGGTGTGGTGCGAACCGGACCGGCGCAGTGTGGTTCGGACCGGATCGCACGTCGTCACGCGAACCGGCGCTAACAGGGGCGGATCGGACCGGGCACGGTGTGGGGGACCTGGGTAGGGGGTACCCATGGACCGGAAGTCAACTGGATGTGACACCGGAAGGACCCAAGAAAATACCCGCCAATTTTTTTTTAAAATGAGGTCCGTTTTCTATGAGGGCCAGTGGGGAAGGTATAACATTCATATAAGGAAATACGACCGGTAGACCTCCTCCTTGGCCCTCATTTGCGACTTAGTTAGGACCCACCCTACTACTCTCACGTCATAATATAAATATCGATTTGTTGGATAGATAGCATTTTGTTTTTGGCGCTCGCTCTCTATGAACTCAAGCGTAGTCCACACACACACAACTTCTAGTTGCGATGGACTGAATTTTGCGTGCGGATTAGCTTTCCTTATTAACAGTGTCCTTCGCCATCAGGCGAACCCACTCCGACTTCACAGGTACTTGTAATTTACGTCCCCAAGTCAAGGACGAGAGGACAACATTTTAGTCCAACATTCCGTTGTAAAGGTTGAACCCCTTACCTCGATATCAGCACACCGGATGATTCAGAACACGCGTTCTTATCCATTCGGCCATGCTAACCTACAAATAGCATATTCACACCAACCCTACGCTACCAACCTCAATGGTCACGATCAAACTACGCAACATTAACACCTGCGAGCTAGAGGAGATCTGCCGACTTAACTGTCTGAGACTGAGAAGGAAATAATGTTATCTGAAAGACAGTGGGATCAACACTTTGTGCCAGGCAAGGGATATAAACTGCATAAAAGTAATGTGTGCAGCCAGAGTACACACCTCCTTTGCATGATGACCGTTGTCACCTTTGATCGTAGCCTGACATGGAAGACACAGGTTGAGACATCAGGCAGAAGGGTAAGGCAAAGAATGGGTGCACATTGAATTATGCACCCAAGGGTGCATAATAACAACACCGCAATCACATCGGAAAAAAACACTCCGGATGAACGCAAACAAGAAAAAGGGATACCCCAAGCAAACGGAATCCCAGTGTATGACGTCACATCCAGGGTTTCCCTGTGTTGCGCCGTAGCTCGGTCAGCAATTCTATCGGTGTGCAATGTTCTATGCGGCGGTGGTCCATCCATCCATCATGTGCCATGCCGGTAAGCGTAGGCGGTCATGTTCTGCCATCTCACTCGATCACCAGAGTCGTGGATCAGCTCTGTGTTCCTGTCTCGACCATGCCATGTGGCCAAGCCATCCAGGTATTTACTTCTTGGTCTTCCCCTTGGTCTGTTCTCTTTGATCTTGCTAGTTGTCACCAAGTTCTCCAAGTCATTTCTTCTCATAACATGCCCAAAAATTTTGACTGTCTACGTCTAATGACTCTAATCAGTTTACGATCTTCATTTGTTTCCTGAAGGAAACCAGCGTGGTACCAGCGCATTTAGTCTTTCGACGCCACATGAATTCGCATGTAGGTCTGTAGAACATGTAGGACTCTAGTAGATGCCTGTGTGTTCCATTCTGCCTCTTGTTTCTCTCCTTGGCCGTTCTCCACATGCGCTCGTTGCATTGAGTATGTGCACTGGTGGTAGGGTCCCCACAAAGTTGTGATGGGAGTGGTTGACTGATATGCGTCAATTCGTGAATACTTCCAATTCCGTCGTGCGCACGCCCAGAGGTCGGAAACTACAGTTGTGCCAGGTCGAATGTGTGTCCTGATCAGCGGCAGAAGCGTTGCTGCTGGTCTGTCTGGAATACAGAACATGAAGCTGTCAGCTGTTTCACGACAGATGCCACCAAATACCCACTGTTGTGGCATCACTCGTCCCACATGATGTTTGCGCCTTGTAAATAGGCTCTCATCTATCTCGACAGTGGTATTTGGTCCTCTGGAAAATTAATGGAACGCATTATCAATGGCAGGCTAACATGGCATCTGGAAGAAAACCAACTCTTAACACCACACCAAGCAGGATTCAGAAAGTACAGATCCACTGAAGATCAAATAACCTATATAGCTCAGGAAATAGAGGATGCATTCCAAGAAAAAAAGCACACACTAGCGGTCTGGATAGATTTAGAAAAAGCATTTGATAAAGTATGGAAGGAAGGACTGAAAGTAAAACTGCAAAAAATGCATGTTTGTGGGAAAATGTACAAATGGATCAGCCACTACCTTGAGAACAGAACTGCCAGGACAAAAGTACAAGGATAGACCAGCAAAATGATGCTGTTGGAGCAAGGTGTCCCCCAAGGAGGAGTTCTTTCACCAACATTATTCCTAGCATATATAAATGACATCACGGAAAATTTCCAGCCAGAGTACACGCATCATCCTTTGCAGATGACCTAGCCATATGGACATCTGAAGAATATATTAGTACAGCTAACAGCAGAATACAGCAAGCCCTATTAGCGCTAGAGGACTGGTCAAAATCATGGCTAGTGAAGATAAGTGAGGAGAAAACAACATGCACAGTGTTCTCCCTCTCAAATAAAACTCAGCAACCTAAGCTGGTATTGAATGGAAAAATATTGCGCCATGAAGAAAATCCAAACTATCTAGGAGTCACCTTTGATCGTCGCCTGACATGGAAGACACAGGTTGAGAAAAATCGAACAAGAGCAAAGCAAAGAATGGCAATCATGAAAGATCTTGCTGGTACAACGTGGGGAGCAGATGAGAAAGTTCTCAAGAAGTTATATACTGGACGGGTGAGGCCAGTACTGGAATATGGCATTGCAGCTTGGGTAACAGCAGCTAAGTCAAACTTTAACAAAATAAGTAGAGTCCAAAATCAAGGAATGCGAATCATAACTGGAAGCCTGAAGACAACGCCTATTAATGAACTAGAAAAGATCACTTGTTTACAACCAATGCAGGATAGAAGAACAAGCAGAAAAATTCAGAAGATTGACAGACCACCCTATGAATAACAGGTTTAATGGTTTTGGAAAGGGAAGACTGAAGCGTGGCAACTTTGTAGAAACTGCAAAACGACAGATTAGGGCAGATCCCATACTTAACATATCAACAGTCAAACCCATTTACAATGCACACAAGTTTCCAGCTTGGAGACAACAGCAACTGCCTGAGATGATAGAAAACATTCCTGGTATTGAGAAAAAGAACACTCAGAATGAAACCGAAAGAAGAAAAATAACCCTAAACTACATAAAAGAACATTACCCAAGCAGCAATTGGACCCATGCATATACAGATGGATCAGCCAAAAATTGAATAGAAAATGGAGGAGGAGGAATTCTCCTAAATTTAAAAAATGGAGTGAAAAAAAAAACAGTCAGTGGCAACTGGAAAATTTTCAAGTAACTTCAAAGCGGAGGTAGAAGCTTTGAAAACTGCAGCAGAAATGCTCTTGATGGAGGAAAATAAAGAGAAGCAAATAGCTATCTTCACAGATGCAAAGTCAGCTGTCTCAATACTGAAGAGCAGAAACAGCACAGAACTAGCTGACCTAAGAGCAGCACTCCATGGTCTATGCCAGAAATCCAAAAAAGTTGTAATACAGTGGATCCCATCACATTGCAGTATACCTGGAAATGAAGAGGCTGACAGACTGGCAAAAGAGGGTGGACGACTACCACAGCCTGACATAGCCATAACCTATAATGAGGCAAAGAGGTTTATAAAAAGCACTTATAGAACCAAATGGGAATCAGAGCATCCAGGCCACCAGAAGGATGATGCATATTACAAACTCGACCGAAGAGAACAAGTAGCAATCTTCAGACTCCGCACAGGACATAACAGGCTGAAATACCACTTGTTCAATAAACTAAAGATAGGAGATACCGATGAATGTAATTGTGGAATTGGTAAAATGACAGCTAAACATTTGCTGCAGGAGTGCCCAATATATGCAGAACAGAGAAAGATATTTTGGCCCACACCTGCTTCATTTGAGGACAAGCTCTATGGAGATATCAACAAGCTCAAGTTGACTGCAGCTTACTTTAACTACATTCAGGTTGACATCTAAAGGTGCATGAAGAAGTATTTAGGCTGCCACACTTCATACCACAGGTATGTCGGTTACAAAAGCGTCCCAGAGGCATCAAATGGATTATTGCTTGGATAGCAAATCCATTACGTGAAAAGTCCGAATCAAAAGCTCACTCTGTGGGCTTCATAAGAGGTGGAAAAAGTGTCCTAGTGGCACGAAATGGAATATTGCTTGGATAGCAAATCCATTACGTGGAAAGTCCGAATCGAGAGCTTACTGTGTGGATGTCATCTGCAGCTTGCATTCTTCTGGTTTCCGGAGTAACAGCCCAGGGTGAATGGAACGCCCAATATACGGAAGTGAGGCTGAGCAGTCATGTGCAGGACGTGACGATTCCTTGGCTGAGCCCAGTACCAGAGCGCTATGTGTCAGTTCTGCAATTATGGAAGCCTCCTTGGATGGCGGGGAATGCCCATGGTCTGCCCCTGCCTTCCCTTGAGGGCTGACCAGGATGTCTTTGGCTGTTCTATATGTCTCCAATACAGGACTCTCTGCCTGGCACTACGACAGTTCCAGTATCCCACTCTTACTTGGTTGAAACCTAGTCTCTCCACTTTTCGTCTTGTTCTCCTGGCGCCTGCCCTCCTATTTCTATGCCTTCTTCTCACACCATTTCCTCGCCTTCTCCTCCTCACTCTCTCTTCGCTAGCCGCTGAAAGATGTGTCAAGTGCAGAGTACGTGCTCCGTAGCTCCGGCGATGATTCCCATGTTTAAATAAATCCATAGGCAAAATTTGGATATTGCAGGAAATAAACGGTCATCCTAGCATTGCCTGCTTACTAGGGAAGGGGCAGGGGATGTACCTCAGGAGTCCATACGCCTGGCGCCGCCCCGCCCGCATACCAGACGTTCCACGTTCACGACCAACTCACCCGTAGCCATTCAGTCCTCGGCACGTCGGTCCACCTTCAACTTGGGGGTTTATAATCGGAGTTTTCCATCTCCTAGATTGGCCACTTTATTAGCTAACGGTCCCAATCTACCCGAGGGCAAGAGATTCCAGCGCCTCATTCCTGGCGAACACAGTATATATGTGATAGCGCCAAACCAACAATTTTTTTTGGGTTTGGTCTGCCTCAAGAAAATATCTGGCAACGCCGGAAACGCCACTCTGAAACAAAGGGACTAGAGTCCATTTTCCCTTGTAGCAGCCAGCTGTGTGTGAAGGCAGGCGCTGGGGCCGTGTGTAGTTTTGTGGCCAGCCCGCCTTGAGACGAGAGATGTGTGGTTTCCCATGTGTTCGTCAGTGAACAAAATATGTCAGAAGAGAAAGCTGTAAGTTTAAAATGTTTAATTTAATAAATATTTGTTAAATCGCAGCACACGCCAGTTTACCAACTTGAAAGTGTTTACATGGTGGAACAGGCGTGGGTGAAAAGAATTGCTAGTTAGGTGAGCTTGTAGGAACAAAGAAATATAAATAGATAATGTAGATAAGTATTACTAAAGTGAGCTGTTCTACAGAAGGATTTAACGTCCCTAAGCTTTATGAAATATAACATGTAACATCATAGAGATGTCAGCAATCAGACAATGGTGATGTGAAATACTGTAGAATAGGTCATTAGATGGTGGTTAAGTATCATAGAGACTTGAAGTCATGTCATGCCAGCCATGCTGGCACAAGATTATTTTGTTGAGAATGTATTTTACATGATTATCCTAGGACATTGTGTTACTGGCCAAATAGGTAGTGATTGATTTTGTGCTGTCCCTCTGTAAATGTCCCAAGCTAGCAAAATAGTGGGAGATTCACCAAGATATATGTATGAGGTGTAAATTGAGATGTATGAGGTCATAAATTATAGTTGATGAAGAGACTGGAGCCATGCATAAAATTGAATGCTTATGAGTAGGGGAAAATAACCATAATATAGGTGTAATATTTATAACATGTGTAAAGCAGAGAAGAGTACTTACATGTTATATGTGGCAATGATGGGTTAATGGTTAAGCTATGTAGTTAGGACATGTAGGTAATAAATGGAAGTGAAAGAAATAATGTATTGAATTGTAGGGATGCTATGCAGATCGATAGCTACTAGGCGTAGGAAATAATGCACCTTAATACGCGGGGTGCGTATCAGCAATCAAAATGTAATCATAGCTGCGAATGAAGTGTGGCTTTACTGAGGGAGAACAGGCAGATGTATCTGGAACTGATATTGGTAAAGGGGTTTCTCATGTAGCATTGAGGTCTGGTGTCACATTTGTTACCAGAATGCAGTAATGTTTGTGTAGGTGTATCAAGTTGTTGATGGAATCAGTGACTGAGATTCTGTCCTAAGTTAAGCTTGGCGGTTGTCGCACGGGGGAGAGGATGTGATTTAGTACTGCGTACCACCCTTTGCAGAGATATTAATATGTATTTGTCGTGTGACATGAAGCGTAAGATGGCAAAACTTATAACCGGTGTATCATAGGAAGAATGGTGGGGAACAGAGCGCACAACTGTACATTTGCTGTCCACTCACAAATAATATTACACTGATTGTGTTGGGCCTTGAATAACACTTATTGGTCATTAGTGTGTAATAATGACATAATATATATAGTACACTGGTTGTTATATTAGTGCTGATATTCTGTTTCTGCCCATGAACATGGTTATGCTTTGATCCTGTCTCATATGGATGATGCACTCTTACTTGATACTATGGTGTATTTATTTTATGAACTGTCTTAAGGGTATCAGAGAGTTCCTCAATTGAGTTCCTGTGTAATACATGTTTATCTTTAACTTTCTGTGAATGTTGTGATTCACCCATGTGCAAGTGTTGCATTTGCACATTCTACAAATATGGTTATTCCTGTTTCCTTTGTTTTTCATAGTTAAACATGTTTTACCTGTTGGTTATTAATTTATAATATCATGCGGTAATGTGTGTGATGTCATATTGTTGTTGATATCCTTTATCAAAACATGGACATTGCAGGAGCAGTGTGTCCTATATCATATGGCATCCCTCATAAGTTTAGGTATTTAAATGACAGAAGATGGGGAAAGGTGGTGCATTGGGTATTATGATTGTAGTGATGGCTATGGTGAGAGTGACCATTTGATGATTGTGATGGTGATTATGATTGTGGTGATGACTATGTTGAGGCTGATCATGTAGTGATGTCAGCTAGGATGATTGGGATGATGATGGCTATGGTGAGAGTGATGATGGGGATTATGATTGTGGTGACTATGTTGAGGCTGATCATGTAGTGTCAGCTAGGATGATTGGGATGATTATGGCTATGGTGAGAGTGATCATTTGATGATTGTGATGGTTTTATGTCGCGATGTATGTTATATGTCTGAGTTGTTGTCGGTGACTTATGTTATAGCCTGTGTCCTGATTGTTGCTGGTGTCATGTGTAGAACTGTACCTCTGGTATATTGATGTTGTCTAGCTTGTCATCAGTACAAAGGTGTGTGTCCTTGTGATGCCATATTGAATTGCATACCCTATGTCTGCTGGGTTGCTGTTGGTGCATTGGACTGTATTTATGTCCTCTATGTACATGTTCAAATGGTGTTGTCCTGTTAGAGTCGTTGTACACCGGTGTAGCTGAGTTGTGTTCGGTGTTGATTTTGACAAGTTGATTAGTGTTGCTGTGTAACATTGGCATTTATGGGGGGTATTGTCAGCCTGTGCTGTTGGGGATGAGAAGTTGTGTTGGACCAGAGACCTGTAGGTAATGACCTCCCTGAACTGAAGACATTCTGTAAGTGAATGCTGGGCTGTATGGGGAGGTGGAGCAGGCTGAGGTTGTTGCATTAGAAGGTGTTCCATCCTAGCAATATCAAGTGTAATCTCATGACAGCAGTGGCACAACTGGAGAAGACAATAAAGTGGGTGATCTGATGATGCAACATTGACTGTTGTATTTAACAATTAGAGATGTAGTCAACTTGAAGAAGGAGGTAGCAAAGAATGATCATGACAGACATCAAGGGTTACCTCAGAATAACAAAATAGATAATTAGATGGAGGGACATTTATGATCTATGGGTTAATTCAAATGTTATATTGCATGTGCTCATTGCTTCATGTGTTTAATATGTTGTCTTTACCATGATAATCATAGATTGTGTTTTCCATTGTTACAGGAGCGGCTGACTAGTTAGTGTCAGCAGGCCTGGGTTCTTGGTGGGATAGTAAATTGTGTCACAACTCTTTGTTTATGTCGTGTCTTGGGGTTTATGTTGTGTAACCTATGTTTTTGTAGTGCCTTATTGTCTGTGCAGTGTTGCTTGTGTCAAGGTTCTTTATTGTGTCAGTCTAACCAGCTATTGCTTGGAGCACCTGTGTTGTGGTACTTGGTGTACCCTGTTGTCTTAAGTGTGTTGATTGGTTAGGGGTCCACCCTTGGTTGATGTTTGATATATACAGTTGTCTGTTGTATCTGTAATTGAACATCCCTTATTGAATGCTTTATTCAATGTGTTTGAACACAAATTGTCACCAAAATTTGTAGCAGTTGATAAATAAAGAGCTATTTTTGTACTGTTTTGATTTGTTTGTTTAGTCTCTTTTAGTTTTTACAACCACTATTTCTACCACAATCTAACACCTTAATTCATTGCTTGGGCTCTAACATGGTGTTTCCTGTGTGAACATCTATAAAATAGTTTCTGCCTCTGCCCGAGATCTCGTATATCTTCTTATCTAATTACTATCATCTTTTTTTGTCGGTTGAGGCGGTGTGAGGTTCTCTCTCTTTTCACTATTTTTCTTCTTTGGCCGTAACGAAGTCAGAACTACTCTTTACCTCTTAGCACCGTAGTGAAGGAAGCATCAGTCTTTATGATTGTCTCCCTTTGTCTTTTACCCTCGACTACAAAATGGCGACCCCGACGAGATATAGTGGCAGCCTTTGAATTGTTCTGTTAGAATTGTTTTAGTATCTAGTGATTGTTTTGTGTGATAGGTCAGTGTTTATGTTTGTGGTGTCCATTGTCTTTGAGTTGTGACATTAGAACCCAGGTTTGCTGCTGAGATCCCCCGGGCATTGCTGCACAAGAGAGGAGTCCCCTGTATGGTGAGTGGGCTCAGATAAATTGCCTCCTAGTACACTTTCACTGTATCCTATCCAGAGCAAGGATGGCTCTGTCTTCAACGTTAGGGACCGTAGTTCCCCTCCCAGTTGGTGCCCCTGACGTCACAGGGCCCACTGGTGAAGTCAGGTACATAGTTGCACCTGTGAAGATAGAAGTACCTTGTTTTGGCCGGCAAGGTGGGCCAACTGTTGAGAAGTATGTGAGGAAGGTGAGATCTGCATGGAGGGCTGGTGCGGTGTGTGATGAGGATAAGAGTTGACATCATTTGGGAAAGTGTTGCTCCCAGTGTGTGGGCAGAACTTGAACTTAGGTCAGCTTGTAATGACCCTGAGAGATGCTGCAGACCATTCAGCAGGTGTATGGAGAGCAGCGCAGCATGGTGG
Source organism: Cepaea nemoralis (assembly GCA_014155875.1). Lineage (NCBI taxonomy): Eukaryota > Metazoa > Mollusca > Gastropoda > Stylommatophora > Helicidae > Cepaea > Cepaea nemoralis. The sequence goes on along the minus strand of JACEFZ010001179.1, from coordinate 14,634 downwards.
AACTTGCTGCAGCTTTCTTCCAAGTGAAACAAGATGCTGGGGAATCCATCATGGATTTCTCTCACCGGGTCCACAAAGCCTTTCGTTTGGTGCTGGAAGCACAGAGAAAGAGGGGCATGGTTGCTTGGGATCCAGTGATCCTAAGAGACTGGTTTGTTGCAAAACTACATAATGTTCTCAGCAGGAGAATGGCAGAGGAGAGGATATCGCAAGATCCTGCAGTGACTTTCCTCTGTGTTAGAGACTTGGCCATGCGATGGGCTGGTGTGTCATTAGCTCCAGAAGTCTGTGCATACCAATATGTCGAACCTCAAGATTACAGCTCAGAGAGGTGGCCTAATGCCAGTGGTGAGTGTCAAGGGGTCCAGCATGATGATGTGGTGGTGGAGGAGCTTCAAGCTGAGCTAGGTCGGATGAGAGCCTTAGCTGATTCGTTGCTGCAGCCCAAGGTACGACGCAAGAGGTGCAATGTTTGTAGAAGCCGCACCCACCTCCAGAACAGGTGTCCGAAGAGAGGGGTTAGTGTTATTCAGAACCCCTCTGGAGTGAATTGTAGCAAAGTATTTGCAAGCGTAAGCCACCGAGACCAGCAGGGCCTTAAGCGACAACAGAGTCCGCCCCAGGTTGATCCTTCTAAAGGATCAGCCCCAGCAGTTCAGGTGGGTGCAGTGTCAACTTCTGATAGCCGGATGGTTATGTGTGGCAACCAGAGAAATTTCTTTCGCAGGAAGAGGCGGAGGAGGAGGGGACGATGGAAGTCTCCTGGTGTCAGTGTGGTCGACCAGTTAGGTGTTAGAAATGTGACAGGTGGACCGTGTATTGTGACTGGTGTGGGCCAAAATGTTCTGCATACCGATATGTCAACTCGTGACTTTCTGCAAAAGGGGATTGTGAAAGACCACCAGCAAGAACTTTTGCCCGTTAGACATGGTTGTGAAAGATAGAGACGGTTTTCATCTGTTTAGGAATCCCAGTCTTTTGGATTGACAGCCTTAGTGTAGTTAGTTAATTAGCAGTTATGTTTTGCTGTTTTTATGTATTATAGTTACAGGTAGATGGTGTTATGTGATGACATGTTTTTCTTTTAGAGTGCAAGAACACCAGGCAGACCAGGTGAAAGGGGTGGTTCGGTTGTTCATATGGTGTTGTCATTACCATCATGTCCAGTAAGAGAGTATATTCCAGGGTGAATTCATGAGGTGGGATATTATTGAGATAACAATGTTTTGTTGACCCTGTATGTGGTGTTCCTTTGTGTTTATATCCAGGTTATAGGTGACATCTTGATAACCATTAGCGTATGGAAATCAGTGAGGTCTTTTTTAGTTGTTGACATGATTATTGATGTTAGGTACATATCTATGTAGATATTTATGAGATTGTTGTCCCCATGTAATAATGTCATTTGTCATTTTGATGATGATTTATGTGTAGATGTTGGTAATTGCTTGCTTGATTAGTATTTTTTTATTTTTGTGGTCACTGAAGAGGAATTAATTTTTTAGGGACTTGGCGTTAACTTTTAAAGAGATAGTTAGGGTGAGGATATAAAATAGTCTATTCTTTTGTCGGGACGACAAAAAAAAGTAAGGGGTTGGATATGTGATAGCGCCAAACCAACGATTTATTTTGGTTTGGTCTGCCTCAAGAAAATATCTGGCAACGCCGGAAACGCCACTCTGAAACAAAGGGACCAGAGTCCATTTTTCCTTGTAGCAGCCAGCGGTGTGTGAAGGCAGGCGCTGGGGCCCTGTGTAGTTTTGTGGCCAGCCCGCCTTGAGACGAGAGATGTGTGGTTTCCCATGTGTTCGTCAGTGAACAAACTATGTCATAAGAGAAAGCTGTAAGTTTAAAATGTTTAATTTAATAAATATTTGTTAAATCGCAGCACACGCCAGTTTACCAACTTGAAAGTGTTTACATGGTGGAACAGGCGTGGGTGAAAATAATTGCTAGTTAGGTGAGCTTGTAGGAACAAAGAAATACAAATAGATAATATGAATAAGTGCTATTGAAATGAGCTGTTCTACAGAAGGATTTAGTGTCCCTAAAGCTTTATGAAAATAACATGTAACACATAGAGATGTCAGCAATCAAGCATGGTGATGTGAAATACGAAGATAGGTCATTAGTGGTGGTTAAATATGGTAAAGATTGAAGTCATGTTATGCCAGCCATGATGGCACAAGATTATTTTGTTGAGAATGTATTTTACATGATTATCCTAGGACATTGTGTTACTGGCCAAATAGGTAGTGATTGATTTTGTGCTGTCCCTCTGTAAATGTCCCAAGCTAGCAAAAAAGTGGGAGATTCACCAAGATATATGTATGAGGTGTAAATTGAGATGTATGAGGTCATAAATTATAGTTGATGAAGAGACTGGAGCCATGCATAAAATTGAATGCTTATGAGTAGGGGAAAATAACCATAATATAGGTGTAATATTTATAACATGTGTAAAGCAGAGAAGAGTACTTACATGTTATATGTGGCAATGATGGGTTAATGGTTAAGCTAAGCAGTTAGAACATGTAGGTAATAAATAGAAGTGAAGGAAATAATGTGTTGAATTGTAGGGACGCCATGCAGATTGATAGCCTACTAGGCGTAGGAAATAATGCACCTTTAATACGCGGGGTGCGTATGAGCAATCGTAATGTAATCATGACAACTGCGAATGAAGTGTGGCTTTACTGAGGGAGAACAGGCAGGTGCATCTGGAACTGATATTGGTAAAGGGGTTTCTCATTTAGCATTGAAGTCTGGTGTCACATCTGTTACCAGAATGCAGTAGTGTTTGTGCTAGTGTATCAAACTGGGAGTTTTATGTGTAGTAAAACAGGGTGTTTGTTGTACCAGGGGAAGGGTGTGATTTATTGCTACGTACCACCTTTCGCAAAGATATATGCACTTGCTATGCGACACGAAGCGTAAGAGAAGAAAATTTATAACCGGTGTATCGTAGGAAGAATGATGGGAAATAGAGGGCATAACTGCACATTTGCTGTCCACTCACAGATAAAAGTACACTGGTGTAGTTGGCATTAGTGTGTAATAATAAGGACATAATATATATAGTACACTGGTTGTTATACTAGTGCTGATATTTTGTTTCTGCCCATGAACATGGTTATGACATAATATATATAGTATCACTGGTTGTTATATTAGTGCTGATATTCTGTTTCTGCCCATGAACATGGTTATGCTTTGATCCTGTCTCATATGGATGATGCATCTCTTATTTGATACTATGGTGTATTTATTTTATGAACTGTCTTAAGGGTATCAGAGAGTTCCTCAATTGAGTTCCTGTGTAATACATGTTTATCTTTAACTTTCTGTGAATGTTGTGATTCACCCATGTGCAAGTGTTGCATTTGCACATTCTACAAATATGGTTATTCCTGTTTCCTTTGTTTTTCATAGTTAAACATGTTTTACCTGTTGGTTATTAATTTATAATATCATGCGGTAATGTGTGTGATGTCATATTGTTGTTGATATCCTTTATCAAAACATGGACATTGCAGGAGCAGTGTGTCCTATATCATATGGCATCCCTCATAAGTTTAGGTACTTAAATGGTGGGTTAACAGAAGGTGGGGGAAAGGTGGTGCATTGGGTATTATGATAGTAGTGATGGCTATGGTGATAGTGACTATTTGATGATTGTGATGGTGATTATGATTGTGGTGATGACTATGTTGAGGCTGATCATGTAGTGATGTTAGCTAGGATGATTGGGATGATGATGGCTATGGTGAGAGTGATGATGGGGATTATGATTGTGGTGACTATGTTGAGGCTGATCATGTAGTGTCAGCTAGGATGATTGGGATGATTATGGCTATGGTGAGAGTGATCATTTGATGATTGTGATGGTTTTATGTCGCGATGTATGTTATATGTCTGAGTTGTTGTCGGTGACTTATGTTATAGCCTGTGTCCTGATTGTTGCTGGTGTCATGGTATGTTGATGTTTTCTAGTTGTCATCAGTACAAAGGTGTGTGTCCTGGTGATGTCATGTTGAATTGCATATCCTATGTCTGCTTGATTGCTGTTGGTGCATTGGACTGTATTTATGTCCTCTATGTACATGTTCAAATGGTGTTGTCCTGTTAGAGTCGTTGTACACCGGTGTAGCTGAGTTGTGTTCGGTGTTGATTTTGACAAGTTGATTAGTGTTGCTGTGTAACATTGGCATTTATGGGGGGGGGGGGTATTGTCAGCCTGTGCTGTTGGGGATGAGAAGTTGTGTTGGACCAGAGACCTGTAGGTAATGACCTCCCTGAACTGAAGACATTCTGTAAGTGAATGCTGGGCTGTATGGGGAGGTGGAGCAGGCTGAGGTTGTTGCATTAGAAGGTGTTCCATCCTAGCAATATCAAGTGTAATCTCATGACAGCAGTGGCACAACTGGAGAAGACAATAAAGTGGGTGATCTGATGATGCAACATTGACTGTTGTATTTAACAATTAGAGATGTAGTCAACTTGAAGAAGGAGGTAGCAAAGAATGATCATGACAGACATCAAGGGTTACCTCAGAATAACAAAAGTGGATAATTAGATGGGAGGACATTGTTATATGCTATGGTTAATTCAAATGTTATATTGCATGTGCTCATTGCTTCATGTGTTTAATATGTTGTCTTTACCATGATAATCATAGATTGTGTTTTCCATTGTTACAGGAGCGGCTGACTAGTTAGTGTCAGCAGGCCTGGGTTCTTGGTGGGATAGTAAATTGTGTCACAACTCTTTGTTTATGTCATGTCTTGGGGTTTATGTTGTGTAACCTATGTTTATTGTCTGTGCAGTGTTGTTTGTGTCAAGGTTCTTTATTGTGTCAGTCTAACCTAGCTATTGCTTGGAGCACCTGTGTTGTGGTACTTGGTGTACCCTGTTGTCTTAAGTGCTGTTGACTGAATAGGGGTACCACTACTGTTGATGTTTGATATATGCAGTTGTCTGTTGTATCTGTAATTGAACATCCCTTATTGAATGCTTTATTCAATGTGTTTGAACACAAATTGTCACCCAAATTTGTAGCAGTTGATAAATAAAGAGCTATTTTTGTACTGTTATTGATTTCTTTGTTTAGTCTCTTTTAGTTTTTACAACCACTATTTCTACCACAATCTAACACCTTAATCCATTGTCTGGGCTCTAACATGGTGTTTCCTGGGTGAACATCTATAAAATAGTTTCTGCCTCTGCCCGAGATCTCGTATATCTTCTATCTAATTACTATCATCTTTTTTTGTCGGTTGAGGCGGTGTGAGGTTCTCTCTCTTTTCACTATTTTTCTTCTTTGGCCGTAACGAAGTCAGAACTACTCTTTACCTCTTGGCACCGTAGTGAAGGAAGCATCAGTCTTTATGATTGTCTCCCTTTGTCTTTTACCATCGACTACATATACATGTATACAGGAAACAAAACCAATGTAATAAAACATCTATCAAATTGTAAGTACATAGTGAAAGTCACCACACCATGGAAACCTAACTCTCGTCACCAAAGGAAGCAGTGACAACAACAGTAATCTGATAATCAGTACACTAAACTATATACGTTGAGCTCTGCAGTACGACATGTAACCAAAATACACACTTACAATCAGACTAATCCACATGACTTCTGCCGTATGTCAATATATGAGGTGGGATTTATGAATTAGCCTTGTGTTTTTTTAAGCCACATATTCTAGCCACAGTGCATATAGATTCTGTAACCGGCAGCTTGGGTGCATTGGAGGTTCGCGTGGAAGTTGTAACCAGAGTTTCATTCAGAATGTCCAGATGTTGTATCAAGGACTTGTCATCGAACATGCTCGTCTCTCGGATGGTGCCCAGGACTTTCCCAAAAGAGTGGATTCTGAACATTGGCGGGATTTGTATTAAAACCAGGCACGTACATAGATCGGAATATCACTGGCAGTCCACTGCCACAAATTGATCGCTGTCTTGATGTCTTGCCGCTTTAAAAAAAAAAAAAAATTGGCCTAGGTTGCATCAGTTTGGGGGTCGAGTGGATCATAAAACATAATCATTGCCAGATCCTTTTATTTGACAACGGCATGAAAGTTATCATCGTCCAGCCCAAACACTTTCTGACCGTCAAAGAAAACATCATAAGATCTTTATCTTCTAGAGTTGAGTAACCTAGAATTGATTGTTGCCCTGGGCGTAGCTGTTCATCACAGACAAATCGTTCATCGCCACTTTTGTCCAGAGCCTGAAGAAGTTCAAGGAGTATGCGTTTTCATTGGCCGGTACAAGTGCCACTCAAGTTCCCATATATCAAGCTACTTTCTGGGGTAGAGTGTCTTAAGGGTGGTAAATCCACATGTACGCTGCCTCAAGATTCTGGAGCCGAGATCCGTGTGCCAGGATAGTTCGAGTAACTACTCTCGTCAGGGTCTGGCTTAGGGAGTCTCGGGGGAGGCATGTTGTGGGTATGCGCCTACCGACGGCTTGAGAGCTTCTGATAGTGATTTAAGGGGAAACTTCTCACAGATGTGGCGTTGTTGTGACCAAATATCGATACATAATTGTTCAAAACGTAATTGAGAAGGACAAGGAGCTCGTGGGGCGTCTAGCAACTCGTCGTGAATGTGTTGTAGTTTTAACTACTTGACTGATCACTGAAAACGATATGCGATTGTTACCATGGGAATGCTTGACTTGAGAACTGTAGCTCGCGATAACTAGCTGGGAATCTCTCAGTTATGCTTACTAGGCAACATTACCTTTTGATCTGAGCTCTGATACAGCACTACGCGACAGAACTAGCGACAACAACTAGCGGATCACAAGAAACACAATGAAACTAAACATTGCGACTAACAAGCGGAAAGAATGAGCAACCATCTTGCCCCATCTTCAATTTAGGAAGAACTTAGAAGCAACAGAGATGTGGTTTTTAAGACGAATGTTGCGAATTCCTTGGACTGCCAGAGTATCTAACAACGATTGCCTGAAAGAGGCTAATGAAACTAGAACACTATATACAACAATAAGAAAGAGACAGACAGCTTTCTTTGGTCATGTGATGAGAAGAGAGGCACTGGAGAACATCGTGACAACTGGAAAGGTCGAGGGGAAGAGAGGCAGAGGCATACCAAGAGAAATGATGCTGGACGGATTGAGACGGTGGCATGGAGGAATATCATCATCAGAGGTAATCCAGAACACCAAAGACCGAGATCTGTGGAGAGCCATGAACGCCTACGCCAGCCGGCACGGCACTTGATGATGATGACGATGCCAATGTTACTTTTCTATAGTCGACATTTGATCGTGGGTGGCATTATTTGTTCGTTCGATGTTGTCGAACTCAAGTGTAGTGCACACACATGCTTCTACGTCTGGTGCACTGGACTGATTTTTTCTGTGGATTAGTTGTCCCTATTACTTGTGTCCCTCGCCATCTGGCGAACCCACTCAGACTTATTCTTCCGCCATTGTGTGAACCAACTACCACTTCTGAGGTACTTGTAATTTACTTCCCCAACCAATGACGAACGAATCTTCTCTCTTTGTCTCCCCATGCTTCTCCTACATGTCAATTGTCTTCACGTTGTGACGATGCCATTGGATTTTAATTAGTCTGGGTCGGTGCCACGGTTGTCCTGGTTGAAAAAGCAGTAAACCTGCTGCTGCTGCTGCTGGGGACTGAAACCGAACCGTTTTAGTAGACAAGCGCACTATCAACAAATTTGTTTTATCAAATACCTTATCTTTTACAGATGTTTGGTTCTGTAGAGTCGTAAACTTCAGTTTCAATGCAACTTTTCTTTATTTTGAAATACTTTAATTGTTCGAAATCCTACCATCAGAAACTAGATAACCGCAGAAGTCGGATGTGTCGGCCTAACGGCGCAAGAACGCAGCTCTGCTATAAACAGGCACAACGCAATCACGTCCGAAAAAAAAACTCCGGATGAACGCAGAAGAAGAAGAAGAAGAAGAAGAAGAAGAAGAAGAAGAAGAAGAAGAAGAAGAAGAAGAAGAAGAAGAAGAAGAAGAAGAAGAAGAAGAAGAAACTAGATAAAATATTGGACTGTAGCGAAAATTATGGAATGCTGCACATCTGCTTGAAACGTATTGTACAAATATTAACAAGATTGCGACAATGTCCCTGTAGTTGAAATTGAACGGACATCAGGACAATATAACAGAGAGTGACGACAGCAAACTAAAACGAGCGCTAAAACATATCTGATATACCTTCTTGTGTTCTTACTGCACTTCGGCTCGAGTGATACATGGCTATATCATAATCATGCAACATAAATAAATAAATAAATACATAAATAAATAAATAAATAAAATGCAGAGGTTCCAAGGAAGCTGACAGGGGGGAAAATGTGGACATCAGAGGACAAGCTAAACAAACAACACCAACCTTAAAAAGATGTCGTGTACAGAATGGTTTGTTAGTACGAATAATTTTGTTTTTCTCGCTACGAGGCGAAGGAGTTACAAACGCAATTCGTAATCCCGCATACCCGCGTTCGAAACACAGCTGCAGACGATTTGGCAGCAAACTGTCTTGCGTTAGGTTTTTTTTTAACGAAATGGTATGGATGCCGGTCATTCGGAGAGCGATGGGGGACTGCTGAGCGTGGGCTTACCAAAAGATCACAACAGCAGAACATGCTGATGTTGACTGCAACGCCCTGTAAAGGATTTTTTAAATCCTTTACAGGACATCGCTCTCAACATCAGCATCTTTTAACTGAATATTGAATTTCTTGGCAGAATTGCGCTCGGTGGTTTGCCATTGCTTTCTGAGCGACCGGCTTCCATACCCCGTAAGATACGACGCGGAGAGAACCGCTACCAATTCTCGCGCACGTCACGTCACGTTACGAGAGTGTGTGGGATTACGGAGAAAGTTGTGTAACACCTAGACCAGGGATGCCGGCCCTGTAAAGGATATGAAACTAATTTTATTTTATTTATTACAAGGGAAATAATTGCATCTAGGTTGAAGTCATATTACGGCTTTAGCAATCAAGGGGAACAATTATAGATTTCACTATATTTGTACTGACAGCTATTTTGCAAGAGAAGTATATGTTTATTCCTGTAACAATTTTATTCATATTCTAGAAAGTGTAAATTGAATGTTACCATCATAAAAGATATATACAGTTTTGAATATTATTTAAAATTGTAGGCACCAAGTTGTTGTATAATAAATAATGTTTAGTAAATTATTTATTTCTTTATCTGCTTGGCCACGTCTGTCTAAACAGAAGTGAAGCATGCTCTCGTTTCTCTTCACAACGTATAAATCTTTCGCTTTCCTTTTTTGTATACAAGCGTGTACAAGTGTACAAAGGCCTTCATGGCAAAACAGTTAAGCTGCCGGCGGAGGGACTGGAGCTATCAATAGAGCACCTGGAACGCGAAAGGGACCGAGTTACGATTCATTGGCTTCCCAACACTATTTCTCCACAGGGAGTTAAGTTCATAGTCGAAAAGACAATTGGAGACGAAAACGCGGAAGTCTTCAGAATCCAATACGGTGGCGGCAAGTGGGGCGTGCTGTGCACCCCCACAAAACCGATGCCGCACTACGCAAAGATTCACTATACCAGGTCGCCGGACCCAATGTCCATTTTGCAGCCAAGACGACCACTGGTCAAACAAATGCCCGACAAGGCGGCAAAAGAAAAAACAATAATAAGAAAACCTCTGAACCAGCACAAGAGGATTTCCCGGCAATCACGGGTAAGGCCGACACACAGAAAAACAACGCTGTCCAAATCAAATCAAATCAACTTTATTAGGGTCACAAATTGGGCGCGCAGGCCCGCCTTACATTCGGTCCTTCCAATCACTCGTCTTTCGTTCATCAAGAGCATGATAATGACGTCGAGGTAGCTAGCAGACCGGTGACCACGGAGACAGCCGTAGAAACTCAATCGAAAACAACTTCACAAGAAACCAACAACGACGGTTTCAAAACCGTCCACTACGGCAGAAAAAGACAGTGGGCAGAGAGAAGAAATTCCTCAAACAACAAAGACATAAGAGAAGAGGAGGGAAAATCTTCCCCCTCTCCTTCCAAACCATGCAAGAAAGCTGCTACAAAACAAAATGAAAACAGCGACAACGAAGGACCACTTTACATCAACACTGACGAAGACACCGACGAAGACCACGAGGAGAACGAAGACCACAACAATATTATCACAACCGAAGACACGACCCAGATTTGAATTATCACAGAAAAGATAAAGGTAACCACTTAAACTAAACCACCATGTTGTTTAATTTTTATTTAAAAATGGCAGTCAACTTATGTTTAATTAGTTTGAATATTCGTGGTATGAAAATGAAATTACACAATATAGTCACACTCATACACAAACACAAACCTGAGCAGAACACAGCTGAGAAGAGCCGGCAGGGACAGCTTACATCAACTTGACACACTACGAAATATCATCGATACACACAACCTCACAGACTCATTCAGGCATACACACCCCGACAGTAGAGAAACGACATACACAAACACAACACACAACAGATCATCTAGATTAGACCGGATTTACACGCCCGCAACAAATCACATCATACAAACCAAACACCTACGGGAAACATTAGATTACACAGACCACAAAGCAATACTAGTACACATCAGCACAAACAGCACAAACACGCAGCCAAACAAAAGGTCACCTCACTGGAAGTACAATAATTCACTATTGGAACACTCAGAATATGTAAAATATACGACACAGCTCATACACACGTACACAGACAATATACCGACTGAGAACATCACACAATACTGGGACTTATTGAAAAACACCATACGAAGCAGAACACAACATCTAGCAACAATGATCCACAAAGACAGACTAAGACAGGAGCGCATCATACAGACAGCCATACGACTAACAAAACAAACAGACAGAGATGCACATCACTTACACACATTAGAAGCACAACTAGAAGAACACCAACAACACAGATATCTGGGTGCTCTTCTCAGAACAAAACTCAACACAATTACACAAGAGTCAGCTACGAGGCAATAATTGGCAATAGAACAGAATGTACAACGTAACAGACAAATAAGCAAAATATCAGACATGCAAGGAAACATGCAGACAGAAACACCACACATAGAGACTGCTTTCCAACAACATTACACACAACTATTCACAGCAGAGACAGTCGACACACAGATACAAGACAACTTCTTACAGTACACAAAGAAATTATCTGACACAGACAAAGACACACTGGACACAGAACTGACACTGACAGACATAACCACAGGCACTAAGCACACTAAACAAAGACAAACTCCAGGACCAGACGGTTTGACAGTAGAATTCTACCAACACTTCTTTCCTATTCTAGGCAATCTTCTCCTCAAAGTCTATCAGGAAGCCTTTGACAAAAAAAAATCTTCCGGACAGCTGCAACATGTCTTACATTACACTCATATGCAAGGATAAAACTGACAAAACACAACTGAAGAACTACAGACCAATTTCCTTACTCAACACAGACTACAAGATACTCGCCAAATCACTCACCAACAAACTTAAACCTTTCATGCCAACACTAATACACCCAGACCAACAGTGCAGTGTCAAAGACAGAAATATACACAACTACACACACCTCATTAGAGACATTATCAACTACACACATGGAAAAGACTGTCCATCCTCCATCTTATCCTTGGATCAAGAGAAGGCCTTCGACAGAATTTCCCACACTTACCTGCATAGGACACTAGAACACTGTAACATAGGAGAGTACTACAGGCAGTGGATACAGATCTTGTACAAAAATCCTGAGAGCAGAGTGTTGGTGAACCATTCACTGACAGCTAGCTTCAGGCTCACGAGATCTGTAAGACAGGGATGTCCCTTATCACCACTCCTGTATGTGCTCACCCTAGAACCTTTATTAGAGAAGATAAGGCAAGACACTAGTATTAAAGGAACCTTCCTGCTTGGGATAGGAGAGCAGAAGCTCATCGCCTATGCAGATGACACTGCCTTCTTCCCCACCAGCAACACATCAATAAGGAATATACTCCACACCTTTACCCATTTTGGAAAAGGCAGTGGAGCCAAAATTAATGTACAGAAATCACAGATAATGGGCCTGGGAAAGTGGAAACAAAAGGCTGATTTCCCTCCAGATCTGAAACACATAGACACCATGAAGCTGTATGGGATCACATTTCCATGTGATCCCACAGAAACACACAGACAGACATGGCACGCACTGACCGAACAGATCACAGACATGTTACACAGGTATAGGTACAAGACATCCACAATATTTGGTAGAAGCACAATAGTCAACACATACATATTACCCAAAATAATATATTTAGCAACAGTACTGGACCCTCCCAAACAGACCGTCACAAACATAAACAAATAAATCAGACGCTTCATCTTCACCAACACAATACACAGCATTCAACACAAAACTCTCATACAAGACAGGAAACAAGGCGGGATTTGCACTACAGGACATCCAGACAAAAATACTGTCACTTAGAATCAGTCACATAGGTAAAATCATCAGACACCCAGAACAGAACAGACTAGCACTATACTACATAGGCCACAACATCAAACATCTCACACCTCTTAACAATGCAACTGCACACAACCAGGGAAGACTGTCAACATTCTATCAGACATGCATACAGGCAATAAAAGGACATGAACAGTTAATACAGCAAACAACACACACAATATACAAACATTTAGTTAGAGAACAAGCACCATCACTAAGACTTAGGATTAAAAGAGGACACAAATACTTCATGATTGACTTCACATGCACATTTTCAAACCTACACAACAAACACATAAAACCAAAAGCTAGGGAGATCATATATAGACTGTTATACAGTATGACCCCAACAACACAGGTAGAAGCATACATATCCAAACAATGTCAATTATGTAGAAACAACACACAAGAGACAGAGGAACACATTTATTATACATGTCCAACAATTACTGCCACACGCGCAACACTCAAACACCTCATACAAACACACACAGGCAAACAAACCGACATATATAAAGCAATTTTTCTCAATACAATACCAATGACATCTAAGGACATACATACAAAACTACTTGTAGCACTTTCTTACTACAGACAACTTATATGGACCTGCAGAAATTTTGCCAGATACAAACACTGCACATATAACACACACTTAATATCATTTATGTACACGCACAAAATATCACAACTCTTTCCAGAGTTGGTATAAATGGTATACCAACTCTGGCAATTTTGGGAATTTTTTGGTAATTTTGGTATACATGAGTGAGAGAAAGAAAGAAAAAACTGTGAATGAATAGTGAGTGGATGATTAAAAAGACCAATGGAAAATCCTGTCCATGAAGATACTGTCCCACTTCATTATCAATCCTTATTGCAGCTTGTTGTTTCCAATATATGTTTTTTATAAGTCTAATGTCTTTCCCATCAATTTGTAGATCTGCAAGCATATCCACCATGCTGACATGTCTAACGCTATCAAAGCCTTTGTAAGTCAATAAAGAAAGAGTATACCCTTGTTTCTTCTATACACTTCAATAACTGTTCCCCTCAAACACGCTTTACTGCCCCCTTTCCTTCTACAAACCGCATTTTTTTCCCCCTTTTTAGGGATCTTTTTCCTTTCTTTCATGATAATTTTTAGAAAACTTTGTGATGTGACTAATACTTTTTCTATGTTGATCAATTCCAAGGTCCGTTTTTTGGGATTTCAATAAATTAGAGTTTCAAACAGGAGGGATATCTCCCGTATTTAAAATGTTTCACAGTTTATTGACACCAAATTCTTCAAACTTTAATATTTCTGTTGTGTGTTTCTGCAACGGGGGCCTTTCCAGCTTTCATTCTAAGAACATTTCAAAATCCATTCCAAAATTGGCGGTCCCCCCCCATTTTAAATCAAACATATGTTGTCTCTTTATCCATAAAAGGGTTTTAATAATTTTCCCTACTGTAGAATCTGGCTTTTTCTATTTTGATTTTTCCCCTTCAGTTTTTAACACCCTGGTTTTTACTTTCTTTTTTATGTTCCCGAATTCGGTTTTTGGGACTAATTTTTATTTTTGACTGTTTTGTTGGGGTTTCAATTTTTAAACCTTTTTCCCCAAGCCCTGCTTCTTTGCCTCCTTTCAAATTTTTCACGCGTGATTTCTTCAATTTGCGGGGAATTTTTTTTGTTGAGTCTTTTGTTTCCATGAGGTGTAAAATTTTTTCAGTATCCATTTCTTTTCGCCCACCCTTTTTAATTTTTGGGAAAGTTGTTTTGCAGCCCCCGTTGATTGAATTTTTCAAGTTTCCCATTTTATCATCTACATCCTGGAATGGTCCCAGACAGACAAAATTTCGAATTGTTCTGTATTTTGTTTAATTTTTTTGTATTTCTTGTCATTATCAAAGTACCAAATTAAATTTTTTGTTTCCCGTTATATACTTGACTTTTTTCAATTTTTTCCCCAATGTTCCTGTGAGAAACGGGTCACTATAACAATCAGCACTGGGAACGGTTTTTTGGTTTTAAATTTTTTAAATGGCTTTTCAAACCTTTCCCAAA
>JACEFZ010001178.1:0-28607 GCA_014155875.1 Cepaea nemoralis | reverse complement strand
CAGATGGTGGACTGAGCTTGATAGCAGCCGACAGGTAGTTGTTGGTTGTGCTCTCAAGTTCGCTACGGTAGACAGAGGATCACTTTATGGTAACAAGGGCTAAGTCACCAACTAGTATGGTCATTGCCAAGAAGCAAAGCAATAGTAGACTAACAGATTTCATAGATACCTGGGAAACTATAGCTTTTAAAGACAGTATGAGATTTTCTGATGACGGACGATGGAAATACCATGACAAAAATTAATGAAACAGTGTCAAACTGAGATGTAAAATTTGGCCAATAATAACAAACAGACCTGGCCGCCATCCGGAAATAAGGAGATAAAGCCACCACAGGAGATCTGTCAGGAATGACCAATTAATTCAAGAGGAAACCAGTTTTCAACCGGAAATTTGACGCAAGTCCAGTCAGCTTTGAGGAAAAAACCGATAAACTTGTCAAAAAATACAAAGGTATGTCTGAATGGGACGACGAAAGGATATCGGAGACAGCCAATGTTTTCGTTTCGGTGCTCATGGGTCAGGCATAGAAAAAGGACAAACAAGCAACTAAATCAAAGGATAAGTCCTTTTAAGGACTGCATCCGCTCAAAATAGACGAGCTTGTAGCCTTCACTGACAAAGGAAAAGCAGAAAGGAAGAAACGAACATAAAGGAGAACTCTCTTGCCACCACAACTATAACCAACATTAATACAGCAGGTTGAACGTGGTGGGAAGTTTGTTTTCTTCTAGAAATCTGATCGGATCAGTCTATCAGTCATATTTGTTTTGTTGTCTTCGTCCCCTCCCCTTTCTTTGGAATATGAATAAGAATGCTGCATGGGGTAGTTTTGCCCTGTGTAAATAGTTGATTTATTTAGCGGCCTTCGATGCAGTGAAGCATAGGTTGGTAGAGCGAGTAATTCTATAGTTAGGATTTATAAAGAATTCCAGAGTCACAGCAAGATACCCGTTGAAAGCAACGTTTGTAAAGGAACAACAGGGCGTGTGTGAATACAACATTCATTTCATATTGTAGGGAATGGCATCATCTCATAATTCTCTCTTTGTCTGGTTACTTTACATGTGCTGTATATATATAGTTTATGAACAGGAGGGGAACATGACACAACCTTGTCGTACTTTGGATCTTATGGTGAAGGGTTCTGAGTGTCCTACATTTGTTCTTACTATGCATTCACTGTTGTTAAATAAGCTTCCATATAAGTTTTTTGGATGTGTACACACTCCATATCATTTAAGGATTTCCCACAGCTTGTTTCTATCTACTCTATAAAATGTCTTTTATTGGTCTACAATGACTAAGTAGAGTGTTTCATTAAATTCGATTGCTTTTTCTATAAGTTGTCAAAGAGCAAAGATGGCATTTGTGCATCCTTTGTATCTCCTAAATCCAAGTTGCGTTTCGCTTAACTGGGTCTTCATTGTAGGTCGTAATCTTTTCTCAAGAATTTTGCAAAACATTTTTTCCAGTATTACTCAAAAGGGAAATGCCTCTGTATTGTGTGCAGTCTCTTTTGCGGCTTTTGTTTTTCCAAATAGGGATAATTACGGCGCTTCCCCAGTCATTTCAGTCAGTCCGATTATGCTTCTTATTTTGTCTACGAGCAGTATGAAAATTCCCCCACCAGTTTTCTAGGCCAGTCGCAAGTTTAGGGCAGAAAAATCTGACCAAGGGGACCACCCCTCCCCTCCCCTGGTAAATACATAATATAAATACATATTAATGAAATTCGTGTTTATACAGCGTTAGGTAATGTCCTGGGGTTTTGTGTAAATAAGTGTATAGAAAACAAATAAAACATCAGTAATCAAGCGTGATGACATGATAGTGTGGAGATAAATGATTGAATGTGTTTTTGATGATGAAATTTACAAGCCAGTGTGATCAGTGGTTTTGTAGTTTCGCCCGAGGTAAATATCCCAAGCTAGCAGAAATGTGAGGTGTGAGATATGAAATATATTATGCTCATCAATTATTAATTGTTTTATAAACTAAGACCATACCATGCTACATCATTATCATCATAATGTGCCATGCCGATAAGCGTGGGCGGTCATGCATTGCCATCTCACTCGATCACAAGAGTCGTGGATCAGATCTGTGTTCTTGTATCCACCACACAACGTAGCCAAGGCATCCAGGCATTTACTTCTCTGCCCTCCCCTTGTTCTCTTCACCTCGATCTTGCCAGTTGTCACCAAGTTCTCTCATTTATTTCTTCTCAAAACGTTACCAAGAAAATTGTGACTATGTCTACTTTCTCTAATCAGTGTGCGGTTTTCATTTGTTTCTTGGTCATTGGTTTTTCTGACTGTCCATGCATTTTCCTCAGAAACCACATTTCCACAGCCATCAGATTTTTTTCAGCTTGTCTGCTCATTGTCCACGCTTCACATCTATACAAAAAAAGCACAGATTCTATAAAGCACCGCAACACTCTTTTCTCGTTGCAAATGACATCTTTTTATTGGTCAGTATGTTTTTCATCTTGCAAAAGGCTGCCTTTGCCATGGTGATTCTTGCCCTAATCTCTTCAAGGCATCTCCCATCAGATGTTATGACTATTACAAGATAATTGTACCGATTCACGTGTTTAAGAATATTGCCATTTACTTGTATATTACATTGTGGTATTTACTTTTTCTTAGTGACGACCATAATCTGTGTTTTCTTGCAGTTTAACCATGTCACATCGTGGCATATCAAACATGTTGACACAAGATTAAATATATTTTAGTAGTTGATTCCTGAGACAAATGCACGCACGCACGCACGCGCGCGCACACACACACACACACACACACACACACTTACACACACACACACTCACACACACACTTACACACACACACACACACACACACCGATTTTAGGCGATAAGCATGACAATAATATGACCAATGCTGACATGAAACATGGCTCCCAAAGCTTTCATTTAAAAGGGACTGTTTGTGATGGCCTAGACCAGCTGGTAGAACACAGAAGTATCTGGTCAAACCCCTTGACTCGGGCTCCGAAGGTTGTGGGTTCGATTCCGAGCCGCGTCGTTCGGTTCACG
Organism: Cepaea nemoralis; assembly: GCA_014155875.1. Lineage (NCBI taxonomy): Eukaryota > Metazoa > Mollusca > Gastropoda > Stylommatophora > Helicidae > Cepaea > Cepaea nemoralis. The sequence goes on along the minus strand of JACEFZ010001178.1, from coordinate 25,542 downwards.
AGTGAAATGTTTCGGAGACTCCTGTGGGTCGTTGCTACGGAGTTCGTGCTCTGTGCGACTCTTTCCAAGTTGAGACCGAGCCATATGGGATAAAATCCCGGTGCAATGAAATCGGCCCTGTCTACGTTTAATCGACATTTTAAGAAGTATCAGACTTAGAAGTATCCTTCATCTGGGACCTGCCACCTTCAAATGTGTGAGTTCATGTCGATGATAGACTGGCTAAAGAAAAACCCGTTTTAGAGGTGTCTAACTGGCCATGATTTGAAGTACACTAGTTTCTTCACCGAGGCGCTTTCTTCATTTGAATTCGGCAAGCTGGAATCCAGGTATGACAATTCATCACTGACACTTTGCTGGCTTGACAGACGGATTGCTATATTGTGCTTTTAACAAGGCATAACAACTACAACCCATGGCGGTAGCAAATGCCATGCCTCTCCATAGCATAAAGCATGGACTAAATTGTAGGGATCATGTGTTGCCCATGCTGTATCATCCCTCTCTCTCCGTCTAGGTTTACTCCAGAGGACAGGTCACACCCCTAACATCTAAAACAAGGCAAGCTGCACGCTCAGTACATCTACAGTCCATAAAGATCTTTTCCTGACGTTTAGTTCTCTTAACACACTTAAAATACAGCTTACTTATTTTATACTGTATTCTCTCTAATTATATGAGCATCGGTAAGTACCCGGGAATTTACTTCTCATGCTAGAAAGTAACGGGAAATACCTGTTTGTTTGCCAGAAGATGAAAGTCTAAATGAAGGTAAAAGGGAAATATGTTAGATTATACCGAGAAGGAAATTGAAACATTTCTCACCACAGCCACGTTCATCACTTCCATCTGGACAATCGCGAAAGGAGTCACACCAGAACGTATCTTGAACACACTGACCAGTGTGGCACTTCTTGGTGTGGGCTGGACACTGGAACTCTTCTGAGGATGCATTATTAGCTTTATATTAATAATCATTTATAGGTGGGACGCAGAGGTGTTTCCAAGGCACCAGGGCCAGGTTTTATACTGGCCAAGACCTACTAACACGTCCTAGTCTAGCGACTTAGGCAACAGGTCCCTTCGGGGTCCTGGCTAACGTAGTAGGATCGCTGATTCTTCCGAAGTCGGAGAGTATCTGCCTGCACGGCGAGGAACTACCAGTCTGCACACCAATAAGCTAGACATGGGACAACGGATACTCACGCAAACCTCAGTCCGGTATGACATCACACTGATGTTGGACAACATGATGTCTTCATCCGACATACAGGACTTCACGCTGGAGTTTACAATCAGCGAATGCAAGCAAACATCATTTATAAGTATATCACAAGAAGGCTGGCTTTAAGAAATTAACCCTATGTGTGTGTGTTGTGGGGGGGGGGGGGGAAGGAGGGAGGTTAGGCAGAGGAAAACAAAGAAAGGTGAACGTGATAATCTTATACAGATGAACAAAAACAATATTATAAACAAAACCTACTTAATAATCATGTCTGTAGAAGGATGGAATTGGAAATGCATGATCGCCTATGTCTGCTCTACACCAAGAAGAAGAAGAAGTAAAAGAAGAAGAAGAAGAAGAAGAAGAAGAATAAGAAGAAGAAGAGATGGAGGAAAACGAATTAGAAGAGGATAAGTAAAACGACAATGATGAAAGAGAGTAAGACGAAGATGACAACAAAGATGTCTGGGAAGAATTTGAGGAAGAAGGAGTGGAAGAAGGCGAGCAAAGCTATGGTGGAAGCACGAGGAAGAGGGCCAGGAAAATGACGAGGAAAAGCCGTGGATAACGACGAGGTAGACGACGAGATAGACAACGAAGAAGACGAAGAGGACGAGGAAGTCGACGACGAAGACGACGAGGAAGACAATGAGGAAGACAACTAGGAAGACGATGAGGAAAACGACGAGGAAGAGGGCGAAGAAGACGACGAGATATACGAGGAGATAAACGGCGAGAAAGACGCTGTGGAAGATGACGAGGAAGACGACGAGGAAGACGACGAGGAAAACGATGATGATGACTGATGAGGAAGATGACGGGGAAGATGACGAGGAAGACGATAATTAAGACTCGAGGAAGACCACGACAAAGACGACGAGAAGACGACGAGGAAGAAGGCTAAGAAGACGACTAGATAGACGACGAGGAAAACGACGAGGAAGACAACGAGGAAGACGATGAGAAGACGACGAGAAAGACGACGAGTAAGAAGGCAAGGAAGTCGAAGGGGAAGGCGACGAGGAAGACGACGTGGAAGACGACACGCACAACCACCAAGAAGAAAAGTAATATGTTTACATCAAATCATATGCAAGCAGAGGGATAAAAAGTATATCCCTAGACAGATTAGTGGAGAAAAAGAATAAAACCTAGATTCATGGCGGACTGACAAAATAAATACAAGTTTTCGCTAGCCGTCTTAAATGACCAGACACATTTCGACGCATGATTGGATCAATAAACGGATGAACTAACGAATTGACAAATGTAGGAAAGATTATTATAGACAGAATGACAAGGACGAAGATTCTAGAAATATGATGTATTATCACAATTTCTTTCTTTGCCAGCGTTTTCACAAGGCATGATAACATAAACATGTTGTCGACAGCCATTAATTTCTGAAACGTTTTTCTTTTTGTGTGGATTCTTAATATAGAAGTGCAAAAACCTTAGTCTCTACCGGTATAAAAGAACAATGATGAAACCGTAAATACATAAGTAAATAAATTACAACTTTTATACAAGTATAATATTGTTATAATCAAAATAATATTTCTCTATTTCAAACAAAAGCTTAGTTAAAATAAGATACACTTTTAACATAATAGTGTTGTATATCCAACACTTCTTCATACATAGCAGGGAAGTCTGGACAATGAACAAGCAAATAGAAAGTCGAATAGAGGCTCTGGAGATGTGTATGTACAGAGAAACAACAACAATAAAATACAGAGGTTCTATAAAAACTGGGAATGAAAATAGAGTTGATAAAATAATTACAATTGAGGCAAGTGAAATATTTCGGCCACGTTAAAAGACATAAGACTAATAAAAACCTTACTGAAGGGTAAAGTTGAAGGCAAGCGAGCAACGGGTAGACAACGATACAAGTGGGACGATAACATGAAGAGATGGACGAAAACAGACTAACAGAATGCATAGTCAAGGAGAGGGACAAACACTGTTTGAAATCCATTGCAGTCAACCTTCATTGTGGAGACGGCACCAAACTGATTGATTGTTTAGACAGTAGTGTTATAATCTAACTAATGTCTATATATTTCAAACAAAAACTTAGCCAAAATAATAATATACGTACAATTTTAACACAATATATATTCTGGCCACACAGTAAAATAGTATCTAGAATAACGTTACCACATTGGATTTCGTCAGACCAGTCATTGCAGTCTCTGGTGATATTACACCTTCCGGACATCTGCACGCACTGGCCATGTCGCATGTAAACTCCTCTTCAAACAGCTCGGATTCTAGTGTAAAAAAAATAAACAAGGTAAACATGACCGACTGGACGCAACGCAAGTTCAAAAAATCAGATAAAAATTTAAACTCAGATTCTAAAGCGAACGTGCCCAGGTTACAGGCTCAAATGTTTGCAGGGAAAAACGGGCATGGGGAAACGATATGTGTGAAAAAGCTGTTGGGGGAGATGGTAGGAAAAAAAAATATAATAGATAATATAATAATGCTATTGAAGTGAGCTGTCTACAAAGATTTAGTGAAAGCTTTATAAAATAACTGAAAACCCATAGAGACACAATCAGACGGTGATGTGAAATATTAGAATGGCTGAGGGTGGTTAATATCATAGAGCTGATTATTCGTCGCAGTGGCACAAGATTATTTTTTTGGGGATATTTTACAGGGTTTATCCTAGGGCTTTTAAGGTACGGCTAAATAGATATGTGGGAGATTCCCCAAAAATGTACAATGGGGGGGTCAAATTAGTTATAGTAAAGACTGAAATAATTCATGGTGCCGGGAGGCCAGTTTGGGAGGGTGAGTAATGCTTGTGAGGGTTTTAGAAAAGAGGTCCTTAACAACGGTGTGAGATCAATTTTTAACAGCAGCAAGATATGTTTACAGGGTTATCTGTGACAAGGTGGGCATCACTTGAATGTTTGGGCAAGTGTTGGGTATGAACACTCCAAAGCAACAATGAGAGGGGGAAAAAAAAAAATAAAATAGGTAAAATTTTTAACATTGTGAAGCAGAGGAGAGTACTTCATTTTTTTGTGGCAATGAGGGTTAATGGTTTAAATATTAGTTAGGCACAAAATAGTAATGGGGAGAAATGAATACAGTGATGTTGGTATTTTTGTAGGGACACAGTAACTAAAAGCCCGGGAAAAATTAATGTCCTTTAATTTAGAAACATACATCATTGAAGTTCACAATATTTAGCAAATATAGGAATTTCGTGTTTAGCTAAATGAAATCTGGATCAAACCCGTTCCAGGAGCAGTAATGTCTGTTGGGGGATCAAATTGTGATGGGAAACAGTGCTGAGATGTGGGCTTAAGTTAAGCATGGTGTTTGTCGCACGGTGGAGAGATGTATTTAGGCTGCGTACCACCCTTCGCAGAGATTATTTAAAAGTATTTGTCGTGTGACAGAAACGTAAGATAACAAAAGTATCCCGGTGTATCATAGGAAAAATGGTGGGAATAGAGGGATAAGTGTACTTTGCTGCCCCTCACAAATAATAGCCCGGGTGGGTTAGCTTTGACAACACGGTTGCTTATGTTAATATTTAGACACTGTTATTATATTACTACTAATTTCTGTATCGCCATGGACATTGTTTGTTTGGATCCTGTCTCATATGAATGAAGACTCGGGCCACTAGTTTGTGATTTTCCTTGGAAATATTGTGTGTTTATTTAGGGTATCTTAGGGGCCTCAGAGGGGCCTCAATTGAGTCCGTGTAAACATTTATCTTTAAATTTCTGTAATGTTGGATCTTTATGTGCAAATGTTACATTGTCCCATTCTCAAATTGGTGCCCCCATTGAAATTTTCTGTTGTTTTCATAGTTAACATGTTTTTCTTGCTGGGTTTAGTTTGTAATGCTAATCGGGGGCTGTAATTTCACTGTATATATTTGTGCTGAACCCCTTCATGCGAACTTGGGCAATGTTGGGGATTTTTCCAGTGAAGTACCTTGTTGAGGAACTGAATTCTTGGTGGCGGAGTCCATAATTTGTTTATTGTTTTATAGTTTTAAAGCGACTGTCAGATGTGGAGCAAGGGAGTACAACCTGTCAATATATGTTTATTTAGGAAAAATAGTATGGTTTTTTAAAAAACAGTTGCCGGGGTGTGTAACATTGGCAGAGGGGTTGTAGAGCATTAGACTAAAGATATAAGGTATGTTGGGGGTGTTTATGAAATGTGTCTAAGGGGGTACTGGTTTTCCCTTGTTACTGGGACAAATAATGTAAAAAATTCTGAAGGTGTGACAGGGAAATGATTATAGTTTCCTTTGGGAAAGGTACCCTTTGGGAGGTAGGATGACACCTAATTTTCCGAACAAAGATGTCATTCTGATGTTTTTTAACTAAGCAGGTTTTGATTTGTGCTGCTACAAAGTCTGATATGTTAACCAGAGCAAAGCTGAGATTTTGTTTGTGTGCAAGGTCGTTATATGTTAGCCAAATTCAAGTTGAGATGTTTGTTTTCAGTGTTGTGTGTTTAACCCAAATTGTGGATGTTGTGGCTGTTTGCAAGGCTGAGTAGTACTCTGTTATTTGTAGCTATTTTTTACAGCTGGACAAATGAGATAAATCTTCCACTGTTTGGGTGTAGGGGCTGTGTGTTGTAGTTACATTAAAATGAAAGGTGGAGCAGATTGCATTGTTGCATTAGGGGTCCATCAGCAGGCGGGCACCTTAAAAGGGAAAAGTTTAAACAGCAAAATAAATTTAGGCCTAGAAATTGTAGCAAAGTAGTCTTGAGTAAAAGCGTAAAAATAACATTAAAAAAAAATCTACTACAACACCCTGAAGAGCTGTAATTTGCATGTAAATACATATATGTGCAGCATTCAAAGCCAAAACATACACCAGTTAGTTAATTAGTTAGTCGACAGACGATCCTCACTGCACACAAGTGCTCCAATTCCCTCCTCAGTATATCACGGAGTGTGGCGGCTGACGACACAAATTTATTTTGGGCAACCTACATACGTTCTTGTCTGGCTTTAACCCTTTTCATTTGATGTTCTATTGTGTACACTAAACAACTTTCAAACTACTTTAAAATATAAGGGGCACATTTCAACATTGCGCATTAAAAGTAATTAACACTTCAATTATTAATATCCAGAAAGCAGGTCTGCAGAACCGAATGGGTAAGAACGCGTGTTCTTAAACATCGTTACTGTAACTGACTCAGAAGGGCATGCTGAGTGGGGTGAGGACAGGCTAGCTTCGTGCAGAGTGGCTTACTTCGCTTCGGAAGTCACGGGTGGCAAGCATCGTCTGGATCTTTTCTCCGGGGCAAGCTGGTGTGCTGGGGAATGAACAGGCGGACAGATTGGCTGGCTGTGCAAAACTTGGTGGAGTATTGATGCATGATAAGGCAGACGTGATTGCGGCCTTGTCGGATCACGTGTACACCTCGGAGGAACAAATGGATGACCATGGTCTGGCAAGAATGCGACAGCGAGGAGTGACGAGAGGATCTGGCCGATGCTCGACGCTTAAGAGGAAAGGCGAGACGCACATATAATCAGATTTCTACTGGTACTATTGGGGTTGGAACTCTTCGCTGGCTTCTGAGGATGGGGACGGAGCGCTTATGGGAATGCCCCGAATGCTGTGATGTCGGTTCCTAAATCAATCAATCAATCAATCAATCTTAAACATCCGTTGTGCTGATGCCGAGGTAAGCGGTTCAACCAAGACACTGGATAGCTGGACTAAAATGTTGACTTCTCGTCCTTGACTTGGGGACGTAAATTAAAGTACCTCTGAAGTCGAAGTGGGTTCGCCTGATGGCGATGGGACACTTTAATAGGGAAAGCTAATCCACGAGCAAAATTCATTCCCTCACTACTATAAACAGTGTGTATGGACTACGTTTGAGTTAAAAGCGAGCGAAGGCAAAAAAAAGACCAATCTCACCCTCTCTCAATCAAGACTATTATGACATTGGGACGCAGAGGTGTTTCCAAGGCACCAGGGCCGGGTTCTATACTGGCCAAGACCTATTGACGCGTCCTCACCGAGCGTCCTGGGCAACAGGTCCCTTCAGAGTCCTGGCTGAAGTCAGTAGGATAGTTGATTCCTCCGAAGTCGGAGAGTGTCTGCCTGTACGGCGAGGAACCACCAGTCTGCACACCAATAAGGCAGACATGGGACAACGGATACTCACGCAAACCACAGGTCCTGTATGACATCACACTGATGTTGGACAACAGGATGTCTTCATCCGACATAAAGGACTTCACGCTGGAGTTCACAGCCAGCGAACACAAGCAAGAAAGCAAGCACATTGGAGTAATGTTTGAATATTAAATATTACAGAACTCTGTCTCATTCTCTCTATCCTGACTATTAACTGATTTAGTGCCAAGCAAAAATTAGGTTTGGCCCAAACGTGGTACATAATGAAATGAACAAGTATTATATGGTGTATTTTTAATGACTGTACAGTGATTGAAAATATTGCCGGTCTTAGTTTTGCATTTACCTATTATGTCGCATGAACTTTACAGAGGGTGAACACAAAACTTGGACCGGTAATATTTTGAAACACTGCACAGTCATCACAAAATTAGTTAGCTAGTTAGTCTTTTCTCTTGAGCCTAAGACGGCGCATAGGGCATAAGTCATGGCTCTGCATGTCCGGCGGTTCGCTGCTACCTGTTGTGCCAAATTCCGTTCATCAGTACAATACGTCAGAGCTTACAGAGGATCAGATGCTGGTAGCGATCACAATCTCTGCATAGCCAAGCTAAAAATAAAGCTTAAGACTCTGTATAAAACACCCAGAACCAAGAAAATAAACTCACATTCCCTACTGACTAAAGAACACCAACTCGCATTAAACTCAGAGGTACAAATCATCTAAGCAAACAAAGAAAGTATATCGAGCAATAAAAAAAAAATGTTGCAGTATCCCTTACGGGACGTTGCAGTCAACACCAGCATTTTCAGCTGCTGTTGATGTACTAGGCAAGTGTTACGTTCAGTAGTTTGCCATTGCTTTCTGAACGACCGGCCCCTATACCTTTTTCGAAAAAACCAGCACCGCTGTGTTTCGAACCCGGGTATATGGGCTCACAAACCGCGTTCGCAAGCCCTTAGCCACAGAGACCGGTATATCGAGCAATGCGAATAGTAAAAATAACATTGAACAAAACTGGAATTTCCTGAAAGAGACCTTGCTAAATGCGGCAACAAACACAGTTGGCTACGTACAAAGACAGAAGAAGAAGTGGCTAAGCGATAACACCTGGACGAAGATACGAGAAAGAAAGAAAGCAAAACTAACACTTCTTTCTACAAAAGACACATAAAAAAATACACCCTTAATAATGTACATTTCCGTTCACTGCGCATTGAAATTGCCTAAGATACACGAAACAAAACAAATAACTCGATAACTGTGGAATATGGCGATGTATCGTCCTTCGGTCCAAATTGGAGGTCACATATGAAGATATAGTATCCTTCAGCACTGAATCAGTTAAGAAACTGACATGAGAGCAATGCTTGAAATGTAAATCTTACCACAATCCATCTCATCCTCTCCGTTGAGACAGTCAGTATAGTGGTCACACAACAACTTTTGTGGGATACATCTCCCTTCTGGGCAGTAGAAGAAGTTGTTTCTGTGGACAGCTTGTAAACTGCTGCAGTTTTTCTCACGAGCTGGAAGAAAAAAAATTGTTATACAATAATTATGAATACAAAATTATTGTATTATAAAAACCTTTAAAATGTATCCAAGAATACGTCAGCAACAATTTGGACCACGGTGTTGTATAGGTTGTACAGGGAAGAAAAACATCTATTTTCACCCCATGAGGTGTATTGGTTTACGGGACCATCCCCGTATTATTAGACCTTTCAATTGTTGATGTGGTCAATATCACACTAGCAGCCTTTACTTCCAAGATAAATTATTGGTACCCATTTTAGACGTATTCAACCTGGGAGTCGAGATCAAGGACAAATTAGCCACCACAAGGGAGTTCGAAAACATGACCTCCGCGAAGTCCTGTAGAGTCCACATCCCCTGAAAAATATCCAGTATAGAAGACCCACACAAAGAAGCAGAGAGCGTGATGCACAAAAGACTGAACACACACCATTATTGCAATATTACGGTTTCAAGGGAAGAGACGACAAAACAAAACACAGCAAGGACCAATACTGGGATATTACTGCTGCAAGAGGAGAGAAGTCTACACAAATGACAGCAAACACCACCATGGCGAGATTTGAGCTGTAAGGAAACTTGTGGCAATGTGTATATGTTTATATATAGCCGGCGCGTTGGTGTAACGGCTTGAACGTTGTGCCGACAATGGCAGGAGTGCGGCTAGGCAGCTCTCGTCATCTGTGACGGGAGGTAAAGACTCGTCACCTGTATTTCCGAGCACTCAAGCCTATACAGATGTGAATGTCATAGCACCTCACATACCTACACATATGTGAATTGTGAACGATTGGTTTTGTTGTTAATATTCGTTTGCAATTTGTGAACCACTGAATAAATGCGACCGTAGGTTGATGTGTAGTGAGCTAAAGGACTACAGAATGTTGCAAGAAATTAACGGTGTCGCTATGGCACAGGGGTTTATTTTTACCAAGCCAATCGGAATGATTTTGGAATAGCCCTCGTATGTTTGAATCCTTGAAGCGCAGAAATTATCACGGCATGTAAAAAAGCTGGAAGCAACCCTCTTGGTGGAAATCATGACATTCTACACGCTAACATGCACCTCAGCACACGCGAAGTTCCAGTACCGATTTTGCAGCATATCCCATTGGTTTATGAGCTTGTAGAAGGGAATGTCCCGCTTCCTGGCCAAGTGGTTAGCAACTTTTCTCTGTAACCTCGTATACTCTGGCAAGTAACGTGACGACGGCAAGAATCAGCAGTGGTTCGAATCGCGTCGGTAACTTACGGGGTATGTGAGCCGGCTGCTCAGAAAGCAATGGCAAACTATTGAGCGTAATCTTGCCAAGAAATCAACAATAAGCTGAAAGATGCTAATGTTGACAGCGATGTAGTGTAAAGGATATGCAACACATTTTTTTTTAGAAGGGAACGAGAGTATTTCAACACAGTCCCCGTGATGATTGTATTTGGGTACAGAATCAGGAGAACGTCTCTACACCAGTTTCACCCAGATATATCCAAGTCTTTTACATGGAACAGGCGATCTGAAGCTAGCATATCCAACTTCAGAGTCAACACGCAGATATATCCAAGTCTTTTACATGGAACAGGCGATCTGAAGCTAGCATATCCAACTTCAGAGTCAACACGCAGATATATCCAAGTCTTTTACATGGAACAGGCGATCTGAAGCTAGCATATCCAACTTCAGAGTCAACACGCAGATATATCCAAGCACTTTACATGGAACAGGCGATTTGACATCCAGTATATCCAACTTCAAAGTCAACACGCAGATATATCCAAGTACTTTACATGGAACAGGCGATTTGACATCCAGTGTATCCAACTTTAGAGTTAACACCCAGGCTTAAAGAAGATTCACCACCAATCAACTAACCACCCATCTAATCAGCCAACCTACTAACAACAACTCATACATCCATACATTCATCTATTACCCAGTCACCCATCAGTCAAACAACCCCGTCCAGACAGATAAAAACAGAATAACTAAGTATAGGAGAGATATTGGTCAGCATATCTCTAATCCATCATCATCATCAGCATATCAGTTAATCATCACAGCATCGTCATTCAGCATCGAATTCAGTCACCACCACCACACACACCACCACCACACACCCACACCCCATCACCACACCACCACCATCATCTCGCATCATCATCATCATCATCATCATCACCAGTATCATCATCATCACCACAACAACCACCACCACCACCACACGCCTACCTCCCACCACCACCACCACCACCACCACCATCAAAATCAGCACATCACTACAACCATAATCGACGATTTTCATCATCATCAGTCTTCCACTTTTGTCACGTCAAGCGTTCATGGGGAGGATTACGTGGCTTTCCAGTGCCGCGATGTGTGCCACTGTATAGTGTCATTCAATCTGATTGTAATAATGTCTTGATGGTCGTCAATAAATGTTCTTGCGCGGGTGCCTCTTGCGCGCGTAGTAGTTGTTCTTTGGAGGCTAAGTGCTGATAGTTGAGTAGGTGTTGCAGTTCTAACGAGATGGAACTCTGAATTAGTATGGAGACATTGTCCAAAGTACAATAGAATTACCACAGTTGGCTACAAAAAACAACAAAACAAACAAACCAAAAAAAAACAAAAAAAAACAGATATACGTTGCGATAAACACACACAGGTTTAGACACTTACTGCAAGAAAATTCATCTAAACTTATGGGAGCATCCTTACAGTCGTAGACCGAATCACAAACTCTGTCCTTAGTTATACACCTGGCAGGGTGGCTCTTGGTTCGGCACAGAAATTTTTCTGCAGCTACACAGCCATAGGTTTCTGAAATGCATGTAAAACACATATTAAGTTAGCTTGCATATCCTTTACAGGACGTCGCAGTCAACCTCAGCATTTTTGTGTGTGGCTATTTGTGATTTCTAGGCAAGTTTACATAGATTGCTTTCTGAACTAACGGAACTCATACTATGTTATTACAACCATCGCAGAGCAGTTTGCATCCGCACGCAGCTGTGTTTCGAACTCGGTATGTGGGATTACGAATTGCGTTTGTAACTCCTTCGCCACGGATCAGGCAATACAGATATAACTTGACTATATCGGTCCTAGAAGGTGCCATCAGTTGTTCAACAGGGGGAATACTGAAAGCAATAAATATACAACTACATTTGTGGGATGTAGGACTAAATATATGAGAATAATTGCTTAGTTTGTTTAGGGCAGGGGTCACCAAACTAAGGCCCGCGGGCCGGATCCTGCCCGCGACGTCATTTCATCCGGGCCGCCGACGGTACTCGAACTTGCTTGATATGCCATATGGACCACAAGACGTTGTGATACAATTAAAATGCAAATATTATGCTTAGAATAATAGATCCTCACACGTAAGGAGACCTCCTGGCAGCTATGTGTCTTAAATTTACTATTTTCAATGATAAATTATTGTATCTAGATATATTTATATACAGTTATATATGTATATATAGTTTATTGTAATGTTTGCTAATTTCGCGCCATCCCAAAACCGTCCCCGGCTCGTGGTAGCGCCGCCTACGCTCTGATGTTACCATGGTTTCCATGGCACACACACACACACACACACACACACACACACACACAGTCTCAGGACGAGAAGGCCATCCCACACCTGTTGATAATGCAATCAGGTCGATCTGGGACCAGCAAAGAGCCATCCTTTGATATTTCCATTACAATGTAGGAACAAACAATGCTGAGAGTCACTCATTGGTGTCATCTGGGACTACGTCCAGAACCGGTCTGCTAAGGCTTGGAACAGAAGAAGATTATTTTCAGCACACAAACTGAGAGTCGCAAGACAGTCGGAGGATTCCTTCTGCCCCACGTGTATAAACATTGACTCCACAAGCTTCCATCATAGAGTCTTCTTGATGGTGTTCATGTCTAGGACGTGATGTTGAACTTGCCTGCACATGACTTGTGTCGAAGGGGAATTTGTTGTATTTGAAACTCGGAATCCAACTAGGCAGTTGAGAGTCCTTACTGCTGTTAGTTTTGTTCAAACTTGGACTATCCCTTAGTTTCTTTGACCAAACTGGCTGATTGTGAAGCAGGCGGAACCTTCCAAAGATAATAAGGAACGTCGTCGTGGTGTATCCGGACATAAGTCAGAACTCATCAACTCCGTTGGCAAATCCCCTCGCACGTGTCTTCCGCTGACAAAGGCAGCTTATAATTGTGGACATTTTTTTTATGTATCACTCGTAACAGGCTGTTTCCCCAGGTTCCTGTTCGGTGATAACGCCCAAACCACCACCTGCCTTTCAAGAGCTGGAAATTATAAAAGAACACATTCCAAACCATTAATACAAACTCATGTCGTGGTAATTCGTAACACAACATAAATCACAGAAAGAAAAGGGAATGAGAACGGAGGGTATTTCCATTTTTCCATTCCTCGTCTCTGATTGAAGAGTTTGTCCAACTCCAAAAGTGAGTAGGGTATCTGTCACTCTGTATTCTTTTGTGAAATCGCTACTGGTACGTTCTGATGATTTAAAGACATCCTAACTCGGCAAACATCTTGATATTATACCTATCATAACATGACAAGAATCTCTGAAACATCGGCCATATGTCCAGAATTCCTTATCTCTTTTCCATAGCTGTAACCAGCATTAGGCCAAAGGCCAACCACCATACCACTCAACATTCTCTTCTTGTGGTAAAAACGTTTAGTTTAGTTTAGTTTAGTTTAGTCGATGGATCAACATCACGGCACACGGGTGTAACCCATAAGTGCTCCGTTCTCCTCCTAACTCAAACCTGAGTCTAAGGAAACTCAACTCAGTGCACGAACTCCGTAGCACCGGCAAGGATCCTGAAATACTTTGGGTAGATTTTTAACTCGAAATTTTGCCCGGGCAGCGCCGTTAGGCTACTCTTTTTCGATTTCCAACTGCCATGGGATTTTTTACGTGAGCAACAATACACACGGGCGCCGATCTCACTACCCAGAGACCAGGGGAAATTTTATTTCTAGAAGTCCACGTGAAATAAATCCCGGTCCTCACAGGGGCATGATCCCGGGACCTCTAGCACTCGAGGCGGACACCATACCTCGGGACCACGTAGCCCCCTAGTAAAGACGTACACAAGGCTTCTTAATCATCATCATCATCATCATCATCATCATCATCATCATCATCATCATCATCATCATCATCATCATCATCATCATCATCATCATCATCCTCTCTGGGGTAACATCAAAATGCATACTTCAGCAGTAAAAGACAAAGCAGCGACTGCAGCAGGTTATATCAATATGAATTGCAAACAATTAGGTATATTTATCTCCTACGAAAAGAAGAGACATAATAGACACATACACGATGTACGTACCTTACAGAGAATTTCATCTTACACAGATGAAAACAAAGTGTGACTTATCAAAAAACAGAAAAAAAACACATAAACAATCAATAAATATATAATACTGAAGTATTAAATTAAGACAGTAAGTATTATAGGATAACAAAGCATGATCGACGTTTGAAATGTCAACAAGAAGCTGTGTTTAATTTTATTTTGTGTTTTATTTAGCTTTTTGTCTATTTGTGCTATCCTGTTCTTGACAAAGGTCGTAGAAGCGAAACGTCGATCGTGCTTTATTGTCCTATAATACTTATTGTTTTATTTTAATACTTCAGAATTGTATATTTATTGAATGTTTATGTTTTTGTTTGATAAGTCACACTTTTTTTCATCTGTGTGTCGTGATAAGTACTTTCTCTCTACTATAGTGTCTTGAGAGATTATACTTCTATATTGTCGTCCCTGGAGTGAGGGGAATCAACACCCACATTTTATTAAAACCCATATCATATTCTGGAGAAATCCACTAGATTCCGCCCACAACACTCCGTCAGTCTATAGACACCTCTTTCTCTTTCACTCTCTATCACCACTGGATCGTGCCCCCTCTCATTCTACCCCAAAACAACATACTCAACAACTCTAGCTTCTAAAAATTAATAACAATTAATTTATTCAAAAAAAAGAAGAGTTGTATGTGAGAAGTGTAAGCGTGGAATGTGTGTTGTATACTCTAGTGTAAATGTAGAAATCAGACCACAAAGCTCAGGATCAGAGTCCACTCATCATGGCAAGGATTACACGACATCATAATAGTCAGCACAATTGACCTCACCAAACGATGCGTCTCTCCCGCCAGACGTTGTCCACCTCCAGGAGCTTTGATAACCACGATGCTTGGTCACCACTCAAATATACAGTCTGGGACTGATCCTACCTTGTTCCTAAACACTGTTCCTAAATGTTTATAGAAACTGAGACCACACAATTCCTGCACAGTGAAAAGCGGAACACTGTCCCATGAACATGACATTCTTCCTTCCTACGAAATATTCTAAAGTTTTCACTCTTAAAACAGTCATTGTACATAGTCTCATATGAATCTCTTAATTTCCCAGATAAGTCCTAATGTTCTAATTTCCTTGTTATGTGGAACAAACACTCTCTAAAGTTTTGGTTTCATGTAGTGTGAAAGTCAATCACTACTGTTCTAGTTATAAGTGGAGTGAAAATCCATCACTACTGGTTTATTCACGAATGGTGTGAAAACTAAAAACCATTACTATGTTGCTGTCCACAGGTAGTGTGAAATACTATCACTAATGTTCTCAGTATTTATCCTTTAGGATACTTATATGATTCAGCTTCAAAGAGCAATGTTCTTTCAAACCTTTTCTAGCACAGGCCCAGTGAGAAGGTCGCTGACTAATCCTCCTGCACCAAAAATATCCCGGATCTGAATTTTCAATGTTTCCGTGGTTTTCATCCTAACCTGAGGGAACCTGTGAAATAGAGAACACACCTGGTGAGAGCCACCCCGTCACTGATCCCTATTAGATGAGTGTAGGCCACTGGCCTCGCTCAGATAAATAACAGTGAACCAAACTCTGTCATGGACAGATGAGCTCATCACATAGGTCTGAGTTAGGGTAAGACAAGGAAGACCAAAATAGAAAGTGCAGGACCCCAGTAGCCACCCCACTGTAAGATCCCACCATTGGACATTTCCCCTATCCCCCAACCAACTTCAATCCTTTTAAATATCATCCCCTTCACTATTCATAACCAGCTGAGCAAATTGATTTTCCATACTAGTTAATTTTAACAAGGCAACTTCCTACTGTCGCCGACACTCCTTGAACGACTAACCACAACACAACACTATGTTAATGACCTAAACTCTATTTATCCCTAGCCTGTACTACATTATTCACATCTAATGTTTACTAGTAATTACCTTATGAAAACTCCACTATCCCTTAATCGAATCTTATCCTTGTCATAACAGACACATGTCCAACCATGTAAAATGGATATTAACACGTTAGATTCTCTTTTCTACACCAGGATAGGGCTATTCGAATTACGTCCGCCTAGGTTGACTTTATTCTGCACACTAACTGAAACCAGTTTAGTTTTCTCATTTCCAGTCGGGGATTGTCCTAGTGACGTCCTTTGATGTCACACAGGTGTCCCCAAGGGCAGACTATCTTTGTCACTAACCTCACAAGAGTAGTTTATCTCCACCTTGGTACAACGAAAACAAGCCGGTGTTTTCCCTTCATTCTCCCGATCGGGCAAACATCATGCCAACGTTTCTTTTGATGTAGGAGAATTCTCAAGGACTCCCGACTGCCTTGATCTCACCGCTACTAGAAGTAAACAACTTGCAGCTGTGAACACAGACTGTTTTCTGTAATTTTTTTTCCCATCTTATAGCCAACCACAGTGGTTTTCGTGACACTGTGCAAGATGGACGTCTCTGTAAGGTACGTACATCATGTCTGTGTCTAGTATGTCTCTTCTTTTCGCAGGAGCTAAATATACCTAATTGTTTGTAATTCAGTGAAAGAAACAATCACGAATAAAATATATAAATCTCATAATAGAGAAAACATGTGAATCCTTCATATAAATAATAACAATACAGAGGCCATTCTTGGGATATTTCTTCCCACTCATCAAACCATAGACCAGAGCAGATGGTCCTCTTCCCACCTGCCTATAGAAGCATATGATTTAATGAACGCCCTTATGTAACTCACCAATTGCTGCTAGTATAAGAAGTGTCATGACTGGGGATTAACTTCTGCAGCATGGTAAGCATTCTGAATCTTGTTGGCGAATTTCTGAAGATAAATATTTGCCCAGGCACTGACAACAATGATGCAATGCTGACGGGAGGCACGTCTTGCATGATATATATATATATATATATATATATATATATATATATATATATATATATATATATATATATATATATATATATATATATATATATATATCATGTGCCATGCCGGAAAGCGTGGGCGGTCATGACTCGCCATTTCACTCGATCACCAGTGTCGTGGATCAGCTCAGTGTTCCTGTCTCGTCCATGCCATGTGGCCAAGCCATCCAGGTATTTTCCTCTCGGTCTTCCTCTTGGTCTGTAATATACCGTGCGTTTTTCTTTCTTTATTCATGAGATTATACTCATCAAATATGGCATTTCTCTTGCATATTTATGAAAGGATTACATGTCCATCGCACTTGTTGTGTGGTTACTAAGATATAAACAAGAAGATATACCGTAATGGCGCGATAGCTCAAGTTACAGGTTAGCAGAACTATTTCTCCAATATGAACTTAAGTTCATAAGATGCATTAATAGTACTATTTCTCCGCATAGAGAAAAGCTTCATGAAATGAACTTAGAGTGAACACTCTACAGCACATAGAACATTTGCAGATTGGTATGCATTGATGGTGAGATAGCTTCACAACGCATGATATAATAAGTTACACATAGGAATTGAAACTGTATGCATAGGAAAATCCGCAGTGACACGTCAGCTCAGTAGAAAGCAATCACTCAGGCTATCTCTTCACATGAATTGTTAATCTAACTGTTTCACATTTCATAATTTAAACGCAATTATACCTGTACCTTATCAAAATACATGGTTACACATTCATTATGAGTTTACAAACATACTTAGGCTCCAGAGAGTGACATTTATTTGGGCTAATTGCCCTGCCATGCGGGAGGCGACTTGTCTTTTCAAATCTTTCCAGACTACAAGTAACCTCTACCGCCCAACTAATTTATGTGGCAATGTCTGAACCGGGTACTCGACCAATCATTTTGCTCGCATTTGAACTTAGGCCATATAAATTATGACGTCATCGAACACAATCTAGCACATTTCCCCCCAAGGCGTGGTAACCAAGGAGTCCATTCATAGGAAACTGTAAGGACGCCAGCTAATCATATCACAACATCTCCCCCGATGTGTCTCCACCTTGCCGTGGTGGGGGAGCTTGCGTGTCCCATCGACCTCATTTGCTTGCCGATGGATGAGAAACTACATATCTGACAGCATATGGGATAAGGACCAGACTAAGAGAGACACAACCTGCTGCTCTGCAGGTTAGACTGAGGATAGCAGTCAAAAATTTAAATCAGGTGTACGAAGGCAGAAGTTCTTGGTCCGGACAAAACTCTTAAGGCTTCCTGTCGAGGGCTGTGGCAGCCACAAACCCTCGGATCTGAGAGCCGGGCCGATACCCACCTACCGAAAAATAGGGGCGAGATACTAAGCAAGCTACATGCTCAGGTCTGATACATGTTCGAAGGCTCTCAGCTGAGGGATATGAGGGATTCCCAGATGAGAGAGCCTGGCCGTTTCTCGTTCAGTGCTGCACGAAGGTAAGGTGCTGAGCCGGCAGCACATGTAGCCTGCCTCGTGAGCGAGTACAAAAAGTCAGGAAAGTGCCCCAGTCGAAGGAAATGGTTACGAAAACTGTCTGTATCTAACTCATAGAGTGTGTAGACAAAAGTGGAAGAACGTCTCAATGACGCGAAATGGAACGCACGGCGAGCGAACCTATTGCGTGGTCCGAAGTCAAAAGCAAAAGCTTACCGAGTGGATGTCGCTCGCAGTCTGACCGCTCCTGGTGTGTGCTTGAGCGACAAGTGGCAAGCGATATGCCCAACACATGGAAGTGAGGAACTAAAGCAGCCATGAGCAGGACGTGGGAACTCCTCGGGTCAGCCCAGTCTCAGAGCAATATGTGCCGGCTCTGCAATTATGGCCTCCTTGGATAGCGAGGGAATGCCCATGGTCTGCCCCTGCCTTCCCTTGAGGGCCAACCGCGATGTCGTTGATCGTTCTATCTTGACCAGCTGAGATGAGGGCGACATCACAACAGTCTAATGTGCCTCGAAACCAGAGGAAATATAACCTCATTAAAAAATGCCCGCCGAAAGTCGGAAGTGTCGTCCTACGGGTGGCAAACTAAAAATTGACTCTACGCAATTACGTCCAATTGAAATGTCTCGTCCGAATGTCTCTCGTGCTAGGAACAGCTCTGACTACCTAGTTTCCGAATGCCGCTCTTGTTCGGAACAGCTCTGACTAGGTAGTTTTCCGAATGTCTGTCGTGCCTGGAACAGCTCTGACGGGCGCAACGACAAGCACATGTCCGAAAACTCGCTGAGTGGATACCGTCTGCAAACCTGTCTGGTTTGTGCGGGAATGACCCGGGGCAAACGAAATGACCAATATATTGAAGTGAGGATTTAAAGCAGCCATGAACAGGATTCTCTCGGTGAGCCCAGCACCAGGGCGCTATGTGTCGGCCCTGCAACTATGGAAGCAACCTTGGATGGCGGAAAATGCTATGGACTGTCCCTGCCTTTCTTTGAGGGATGACCGTTGTCTTCGATCGTTCCAACTTGGCCAGCTGGATTGTAGATGGCACCACAAAAGTGAGAGTCTCCCAGGAATGCTACCTGGTCAAAAAAGCACGCTGTAGCCGGATGTGTTGGCCTACGGGTTTCGGCCTAAGGGCGCATAACAGACACACCGCAATCACATCTGAAAAAACACTCCGGATGAACAAAAAGAAGAAGAAGATATCACAACATTATTTTTATAGGGGCCATAGATATACATACTGTGTACAACAAATATGTGGCCAGAGGTCTTCAGTATGATGTGACTAAGTGTACGAAGTAAATTAACATAGGGAACGTTAATTGATATACTTGGTAAATAACCATCCACACCTGATATATTGATTGCAATGACACATGACACGTTCATTGCTATACCCGAGTAACATCCAAGTACACAGTTGGCTGTTATTCATAAAGAATAACCAATCATGCATGATAAGTCTATAACATCTCAAGGAGAACAACCAATCTTACAATGTATTTGACAGTTGCCAATCACACGTGACGAGTTTTTTACTTCTCAAGGAGAACAATCAATCGTACACTGTACTTGATTGCCATATATCGACAGTAGCCAATCACACGTGATAAGTTTATTCCTTCTCAAGGAGAACAACCAATCGTACACTGTACTTGATTGCTTTACATCGAGAATAGCCAATCAAACATGTTATGTTGTATGATACTCGTGGACAACCAATCAGACATTGAACATTGACTGCTACACCCAGTCGCACATGACATGTTGACTGTTATACAGAGAACACGCAATACTCGTGGACAACCAATCAGACATTGAACATTGACTGCTACACTCAGTCGCACATGACATGTTGACTGTTATACAGAGAACACGCAATGACAATTTTTTTCTCTCGTTCGCCTGCTTTGAACTTGAACGTACTCCACATGTGTCTGATTTTTGTGTGTGGGTCAGCTTTCCCTATTACAAGTATCAAGCACCTTCAGACGAACTGACTCCTACTTCTGAAGTACATTTAGTTAATGTCTCCAAGTCTAGAACGAGAAATCAAGGTTTATGTCCAATTGAGCGGTAGGGGGAGAGCGAGCGCTCTAAACCTTTCGGCCACGCAACTTCTAATCACACATGATACGGTGATAGTGACATACCATAATTGATTTATTTGGTTGTTTCGGGATTTGAGGTTTGACTAGTGAGCACAACCCACTACTGGCAACGCTGATCGTATTCCGGTACGAACCTTGGGCCTTGTCCACGTCAGATTGGAAGCACTAGACTCGAGTTTCGCCCTCGTGTGAACTCGTCACTAGTGCATATCTCCGACCGGACTCGGGATCAAACTCCGGATCACTGATGTGTGAGGCGGGTATAACATAATTAACCATATATTGATTGGTTCATGTCTGCATGTTTTCATTTGAACTGCCCTGCAATTTCTGAAGTAGAATATTCAGCTTTTCGTTAACTTAGAAATAATGAATGCTTGCCAAAGCAGTCGCCACTTTGTGTACAGAGTAGTATTTTTGTTGTTGGTTTAAATCGCAGAGCCGTTCCAAAGATCAGACTGACACCCCGAGATGTGGGTCAAACCTCTGCCAGATCAAATGTATGCCCTGAAATGTATCCATGAAAGTACTAATGTTACCATATACAAGTATGATCTTGGACTGCTCAATACTAATAATATGCAGATATTAACTTAATTATGTAAGGCCAGTGTGTCTGACATGTTACATACGTCTAACTTTCTGCGCACCAAAGATAAATACTTTCAGAAAGGCAGCTACATTCAGATGATGGTGTGAGTATGTGACGTGTAAAGCTGGTGAGGGGAAATTTCAAAGAGTATCCATAATGTAGAAACACTATAAACTGATTCAGTGCCGAACAATGAATAGATAAAAACCAAACATGGTACACAATCAAATAAACAAGTTTTGCAATGTCAATTTCTATTCACTGTGCTTTAAACTTGCGGAAGATACCAGGAATCGAAACAAATAACACGATGACAATAGTATAGTGATATATCATCCTTCTGTCCAATTGGGAGATCACATTTGGCGATATATTATCTGTCGGCGCTGAATGAGTTCAAACTCTAGGTGTCAAATACATCATTTAGCGTAGACTTCCCGCCATTTGAATATCTGGCCTTTTTAATGACATGACAACTAATGACGCCACGTTACGAAAAACATAATCATCGTCATCATCTGCCATGGCGATAAACATGGACGTTCAGGTTTCGCCATCTCACACGATCGCAAGAGTCGTGGATTAGCTCTGTGTTCTTGTCTCGACCATACCACGTGGCCAAAGCCATCCAGGTATTCACTTCTCTGCCTTCCATTTCTTCTTTCTCCCTCTATCTTGCCAGTTGTTACCAAGTTCTCCAATGTATTTCTTCTCATAACGCATACACAAAATTGAGCAAAGTGCGATGTGTTTGTGTTTTGCTGTTTCGCCTACGCTTGGTTAATATTATTTTAGGAGACTTATAATGCTATAGTATTGCCGAGAACGAATTTTGCCCGCATTCCACTAATAACATTAATTACAATTTGTCTTGTGGGCGCACATCCCTCCCTGTACAGTACAGCAGTAATATCTAGATAATGGTATTTCTGTTTGTGTCTTGACGTCACTTCCTTAACAACCGTAACCTCTCTTTTTGTAGATGTTGTTCAGGATGTAGACTTGTTAATTTTACGTTCAATAATTCCCTATTGCTTTCTGGGTGCCCAATGCCTTATACCATTGAATTGTAAAGCAAAGCGATTTTCTTCCAAATGAAGTTTCCAGCCGATTTCGACCCAACGACTCTGTCTTACAACAATGGGCTTATGATAATGGTCTTTGAATTATGGCACTAGTCACGTTTTTGTATCTGTGGCGTTGCTTCATGCACTTTTATCCCGTCCGACCTTTTAATAGTAGTTATTTCACGATGTTTTAAAATACAAACAGTTATTTTCTACAGATTCGGAGACCTTGTAATTCAGGGGTGTGTAATGTAATTGCGAAAAGCTTTCAGCAGCCACCGCTATTTCTCCCTATGGACAACAATCACCTTCAAATTAATACCTTGTGAGGATAAAAGCGTGGGCGTCTGCTATTTGTTGCTGACTCAGTCACAGGATTATTAATCTGGGCCAGGGATAGACCCTAATATAACTCCTCTTTGGGGTTGAACGGGGTAGGGGTAATAGTATAATCGAATTGAAAAAAAAAATCAGTTATTGAGCATCTTTGATGTAAAGTCGGCGCTTCATCAAATAGCCTACGATCAGATACGAGAGCAAGAGGACACCAAAGAAAAAGATAGATTGACAACATCAAAGACGCTGTACAATAATACGGAAACTGACCCACTTCATTACCAATTTTTATAGAAACTGTTTGTTTCCAATAGATGTTATTTATAACTCTAAGACCTTTTCTATCCAATTAGAGGTCTGCAAACATTTTCATCATGTCAATAGTCTTACATCTTTCGTAAGCTTTCGTGTAATCAATGTAGCAAAGATGAAGGTCTTTATTGACATCTATCGAACGCTCTATTAGTTTTCTCCGCAAATACACAGCATGTTTTGTACCCTTGCCTTCTACGGTGAGCTGAAACAAGCGAGGAAGAATGTGCGAATGACTATTTGATCACGTTATGCGAGTGCATTCACTATACAAATGATAAGTGAAACATCAGAAGCATTTATGAAAAGATAAAGAAGGCTGAACCTTGACTGCAGAAATCATCACTGAGAAGAATAGCAGATTGAATAGATGGGTAAAGCGCTATTTGGAGCCCACTAAGTATACAGATAAATAGAACAACTCTGAAACAAGTTAAAGAATTCAAATATCTTGGAAGTGTGATCACAGAAGATGGCAGAGCGGACAGAGAAATCGAAATCAGATGTCAAAAAGCTAATAAACTTACATATCAACTATCACCCTTACTGAAACATCCAAATATACCCACGTCCGCAAAACGATAAACAATAAACAGCATATTCACACCAACCCCATGCTACCAATCTCAAACCTTGACTTTATGTAAATTACAGCTTCGCAAAATCAACACCTGCGAAATGCGGTTCCTGAGGAGAGCTGCTAACTTAACAATCCGAGACCGAGTAAGAAATACTATTATCAGACAGACTGTGGGATCAACACCTTGTGCCACATTTATTGAAAGGCAGAAGATGAAATGGTGTAGCCACGTCGTTAGAATGCAACACCAGCAACTACCATCACTGGCCTTATATCAAAGATCATCTGCGACGAGACCACGAGGACGTCCATGAAGAAAATGCCGGGCGCAGGAACGCAAATTATTCCTCCCCACGACGCTTGACGGCAGAAGTGGAAGATGATGATGATGCTGATGATGATGCTGATGATGATGCTGATTATGATGATGATGATGATGATGATAATGATGATGATGATGATGATGAACTCAAGCGAGACCAAATTAGCGCATGATGCCCTCAACGCCATAGAGGCCTTGCCAACGTTTGAACACCTGGACACACTTTCCATCATAACAGAAATTAAGTGTGCTATTAATGAACTTGCGTCTGGCAAGGCTGCAGGTAAGGATGGGATTCCAATAGAGGTCATCGAGAGTGAACAATACACACTAACTATACGGACCCACCAGCTAATGGAGATTTGCTGGCGAGAAGGACAAGTCCCATCGAATTTCAAAGATTGAGTTTTATAACACTGTACAAGAGCAAGGGGGATCGCAGTGACTGTAAGAAATATAGGGGTATCTCACTCTTACATATAGTTGGGAAAATATTTGCCTGAAGTATTCTGCGCAGACTTCAAATCCTGGGAGATCACAGTGTGGCCTTCGGCGGAAACGGTCTACTATTGATATGATATTCTCATTGCGACAAATGCAAGAAAACTGGCATGAAAAGAATCAACCACTATTTATTGCCTTCATAGATCCCAAAGAGAATTTGATTTAGTCACTCGTAAGGGTCTGTTCAAGGCACTAAAGAAGATCGGTTGCATACCATCTCTTCTGTCCACTGTGGAATCGTTCCACACAGGTATGAATTGTATAATCAAGTTTGATGGTACAACTTTAGAAGAGTCTGAAATCAAGAGTGGGGTTTAGCAAGGTTGTGTACTTGCTCCTACCTCTTTGGAATAAGCTTTTGACTTCTATTGAAACATGCCTTTCGTGATCAGGATAGTGGTATATAAATTCACTCACGCTTAGATGGCGGCCTCTACAACGCTCAGAGATTGAAGGCCAAGACCAACATTAGGAGGATAATGATAAAAGATTTGCCTTTTTGCAGATGATGCTGCAATTGCGACCCACTCTGAGGAAGAATTACAACGTTTACTATCTGCATTCTCCAATGCTAGCTATGAATTTGGTTTAACAATTAGCAAAAAGAAGACACAGATTATGTCACAAGGTGCACATGGGGTACCATCAACCTTCATTGACAACGCCGAACTGGAGACAGTAGACCATTTTACATATCAAGAATCATAGGTTAAACAGCAAATTATCCCTAGATTAGGAAATAAGCAAAAGGATTTTTAAGGCAGCAACAACAATGAACGGGTTAACAAAAAGAATCTGGAAGAATAGGAAGCTTTCTGTCAAATCAAATGTCCTGGTCTATCAAGCGTATGTCCTTAGTACTCTTCTCTTCACAGCAGTGAAACATGTTACTCACACAAAGAGAAACGTTTAAACAGCTTTCATATGCGATCTCTGCGGAGAATACTTGGTATTAGGTGGCAAGACAACATCACTGTCGCGAGATTGCCCTGAGGGTTTAAAAAGAAAAAAATTCCCCACGTTTGCT
>JACEFZ010001177.1:0-13236 GCA_014155875.1 Cepaea nemoralis | reverse complement strand
GGGGGGGGGGGGGGCGGGGACATGGAAAGCTGTAACAGAATGACAATCGTGGGGTTTCTGTAGTTGTAGTCTAGTCACACATACTGTCTATGTAACTATAGTTTGTCCGGAAATGAATGCCGTCATTCACGATCAATTATTTTGAAAACTGTCTGTTGCCTCGATATGAAATTTTTCCTGCCGTCTTATATGTACCCCCACCCCATGAATATGTCTTTGATAGGTCCAAAAACAACTTAAATCATCGAAAGCGGCGACATTGATGAAAAACTTGTGATTTCTCGCTAACAAACTTTTTTTACAGTAATGAATGCCCCGCCAATTCAGATGACGACACAAGGCGTATCCGGATTCGTAAGGGGGATGGGGGCAATAAAAGAAGTAGCTTAAAATTCGACAGGGTCGACTGCATTGCACCGGGTTTTTTTTTTTTATCCCATATGGCTCAGTCTCTTTCCGCAGCGCGGAAATCGTCGCCCAAAGCACGAACTCCGTAGCTCCAGCGACGACCCTCGGGAGTCTCCGAAAAAATACACTAATGAAATGAAGGACGCGGCCCGGAATCGAACATACAACCTTCGGAGCCCGAGTCTAACGGCTTGACCACTTCACCACGGCGTTCTCCCGAGATGGGTGCAATGTGTAATATAGTAAAGACAGAGACTTTACAGAGGCATGGGGTAAATAATGTGCAAATTGACAGGAAAGTAGAAGGAATATATTTGTACCTATTTTTCATTTCCTTCTTGTTTCTTCAGCTGCTGGTTAATAATTGTACACAAGTATTCATGTTACTAGGATGCATTTAGCTTTTTTATATTGAGTTCGTGAAAGCTTCCAAATAGCTGTGCGTTAATGTACGTATGGAGTGACCAGAAATGATACCGCAATTTAGTCATCATGTGTCCATTTTTTTTAAGGATCTGTTCAGCTGTCTGTGTAGTTTGTTCACACGTACACATGGGTGACAGACCCGCTTTGATGTCTTCGTTGAAAGATTGTCTACTCTGCTGTTTACTGTTCAGAGACGGAACATGATTACCTGTTTTGCACTATGAAAATAGTTGTCATTGTCTCTGTAGTGGGCTTTCTTCTTAACGACCAAGATGTTGGTCCCCTTTTCATTGAAGTTTATAGATTGATTCGTATGCACGTGTGTTGTCCCCTAATTTGACAACGTGTTTGCTCTCACGTTTCTTGTTATGCCACAATATGACAGTTTTCACCGCAATATTACTCTTCTGTTGGTATTCAATGCGTTTAGTGTGTGTGTGTTTTATTTTTTCAATACCAGTTGTTTGTCACCGCTGACGGCTTGCGGAATTGAAAATTCATCATTGTGGAATACAAACTGTTGCCATTGATATTGTGCTGATGCTGTAATGCTTAGGGCCTGCAATTCGTCTGAATATTTGGAGCAAAATATCCCAGTAAGCGTTCACGTGGATTAAGGTCTGCGATCTGCTCAGACCTTAATCTGTGTCGGATGATTCCAGTAGGTTGATGACTGCTCTCGGTTGCATACAATTCAATCAATCCTTTCTCCAATAGTCCTCTTCCTCTTTCAACATATAGTCCTCACATTTTTCCAGTAACTTTTATCAATATTTAATAGCGCGGACTGGATTATTATCTTGACGTCAGACAATTTCAATATAGTATTGTCAGCCGCCACCTGTCCTTTAATTTTATCCCACACAAGTTCTATTGGGTTAAAATGAGACGGCGGAAGTCTCAAGCACCCATGAGAATGCTCTTCTATCAGCTTGTCGATTTGATATTCCTTTCTTTTTGGCGTCTGTTTTACAAGGGACAAAATTCTAACTAGAAATACGTTTCTGGAAATGGTATGTTTTCCATTCGGTGCCATATCTTTATAACTCCCTTTGTGCTCGATGCTGGAGGTATTTTGTCTTCTTGGCCAACAACATTGATATCATGCATTGTCCATAATTGGACACGGCGGTCTATCTAGGGATGGAAGCACAGTATTTTCGAGCCAATCTCTAAATACAATACCATTCATCTTATAATAATCCCTATTATCTGTATTCTTTTTATACGAACACGAGTCCAGCATTCTGTAGTAAGCCATTATGCGTATTACCAGCATGAGCCATGACCAAAAGCTGTCCTATACTACTGGGCACATATCGCTTTATCTGTCCATCTACTGATTGCCATTCCTTATCACTTGTATGGTGCGCATTGATCCACATTTCATCCAAATACACTATGCCATAATTTTCTTTGCGCATTTCCCTTATTTCACATAGGTATCTGCTTCTCATGGCTCCTAAATGCGGTTGCTCACAAACAATATTTCTACCTCCCTTGTACTTTCTAAAAGTGAAGATAATGTCCTTATAATTTTCCACAAAGTTGTTTTGGATAGCTCTATGTTATTGTTCTTTCTGAACCAAACCCTAAGTTTTCTTACAGTCAGTTTCTTTGGCATCCTGGATATAAAATTCAATTTTTTTTTTATAATTTTAGGAGTCTCTGTGGCGAAGTAGTCAAGCCTTTTGACTCGGGCTCCAAAGGTTGTGGGTTCGATTCCAGGCCGCATCCTTCGGTTCACGAGTTAAATTTTTCGGAGACTTCTGTGGGTCGTCTTTCGTGCTTTGTGCGATGCTTTCCGCGCTGCGGAAAGAGACCGAGCCATGTGGGATATAACCCGGTGCAATTAAGTCGACCCCGTCGACTTTTAAGCGACTTTTTTAAAGCATTTTTATAATAGCTCGCCTTATGACATCTTTGTCAAAGCTGTCTACAATAACCTTTTTACCTACCGTTTGGTTATTGCGTGGTGGTTTAATTCCAGATTCTTGCACCCGTCGACGAATTGACCGTTTACTCAAACCCAATGCATACACTGATCTTTTTTTGGAATTTGTAATAGTATAAAACAGTTTCCTGCGATCAGCTTCTTGACAAAAATATGTGTACAACTTCATAGCGATGCTTTGAAGT
Source organism: Cepaea nemoralis (assembly GCA_014155875.1). Lineage (NCBI taxonomy): Eukaryota > Metazoa > Mollusca > Gastropoda > Stylommatophora > Helicidae > Cepaea > Cepaea nemoralis. Next base: position 10,263 of record JACEFZ010001177.1, on the reverse strand, counting down.
GTATACACAATTTTGCATTTAATCCCGTTAAAAAATATTCACACATTTCAATGTTAGCGATAAGTGGTAAGATTTAAAAAATAATAATAATAATAATAATAATCAGGTGTCATGAAATAACCCACATTTTGACCACATCTCTGAATACTCCCAGCTTAAAACAGCGCGAGGTTCTTGGCATAAGGCCAATCCCGTGAAACACGTAGAATACTCAACATTGAACGCTGATTGTCTGGCTACGGTGTAATACATTTAAAATTATGAACTTAATCTCTGACCCGTAAATTATATACCGCATATAAACAAACATTGAAATCTGTTGTACAATCTCTAGAACAAAAAATTTTTTTGTTGGGTGGACATGATGATAAGGTTATATGCTAAATCTCATAGTTTTCCCTCAGTTGGTTAATGAGATATGGATATTTATATCGAGGCAAATAAATGTGAATGCACTATAGTCTCATCTCGTATAAAGAATGTGTAATAAGCCTTGTCTAAGATCATGTCTATGACGATGGTCTAGTCACAGATAATATCTATGTGCACGAGATGGCAAAACATGACTGCCCACGCTTATCGGCATGGAGAGACTAAAAAACATAAAAATGCAGTGCCATCTAGGGATATGCCACCGTTGACATCTGTTTTCAGAACTAGACAGAGTAATGAATCATCAAAAGTTGAAGGATCTGTCGCAATGTTTTTAAGTTGTCATTGTGCAATTGCGAACTCTGACCATTTGATTGATTTGTTGGAAACACTATTTCTGACAGTAAGTGCTAAAGGACGTGAAAATGCATCGCAGCAAGTGTACAAATATGATCAGAAGTACTTTGTTTTCTCACTTTACAGAAGATGTGATCAGTGATATTTCTAAAAATAAATATAGTTTATTATTAGACGACTCGAATGACATTTCGGTTCTGAAAGTGCTTGGTGTGTGTGTTATGTATTATAGCAACAGCAAAGACAATGTAGTTTCTACAATTCTTGGACTAGTTCACTTGGAAGAGTGTGATGCAGAAAGTATAGTTCAGGCACTGAAGAAACTTTTGATCAGTAAACATTTAAACTTGAAGAATTTGGCTGCAATTTGTACCGATAATGCCTCGGTAATGGTCGGTATCAACCATGGCGTTTATGCAAAATTGAAAGGAAGATATCCCATCTTTAATCCTCATAAAATGTGCGTGTCATTCCTTGCAGATGACATTATCACATGCCTCATCAGAATGTTTACCAAGGAATTTGGCATTCATTATTGCTGAAACACATATCTGGTTCTCCAAATCATCTATCAGTAACAGCAATATAATAATTTATATAAAGCATTAAATGATAATTCCTCACCACTGAAAATTGTTGAAATAATTGTGAACCAATGGTTGGAGGTGAAGACACACTTCGAAATAACAAGACAAAGTGAAAGTGTTACACAGCTGAAATACTATATGGAATGTACTGTGATGCAAAAAACCTAGATATTTTTGGTTTTTAAAAAAAAGTGGCAACCCTGCATAAAACACACTGACTAGATGACACCCGAAAGCAAGTCAATCTAACATGTGTCAGCGTGTCGGCGGACAGAATCAAATTCTGTCATCAGAAAGTTATCTCAGCCGCCACCATATGAATCTCACCCGACTTGACATGATCGACAGACTTCAGTTTTCTAACTTGGTTGATAAATTAACTTCAAATTAAAATGAGAGCTATCAAGCGGGAAAGTTTGAAAAGTGTCCCCGGAATAACTACATCCTGTAGCACAGAACACAGTGACTTACCAAACCAGTCGTATCCAAATTACCGCAAATATTCGAAGCACACAAAAGAAACAAAATATGTAGCGAATATGTTCACAGATATAATGAAGCTATATGGATGCTAATTATTCGACTGTTAATTGTACAGCGCGTTCAGTAAACACTACCTCCTATACAGCCACACAGCGTCTTAAAGTCCAACTCACTCGTGGATTTCCCACTGTTACACGCAGTGTGCTAAATATATCTTTCCGGGAATTCCCAGGGCCAAATCAGAGACAGATTTTTCCGATGTTTTAGCCAGGCATATTTCGCTGCATATCATCTGGTACATACTGCAGAAATCACACAACTTAAACTAATTATAGTGTTGTTTTTTTTTTTTTTTGTTGCCTCAATATAAAATTCAATATGAATTTTAACCAACTGAGGGAAAATGATGAGATTTAGTATATAACCTTATCATTATGTCCACCCAACAAAAAAAATTTTGTTCTGGAGATTTTACAACAGATTTCAAAGTTTATTTATATGCGGTATATAAATTACGACTTAGAGATTACGTACTTCATTTTAACAGTATTACAGCTTCACCAAGACGCGTCCCCGCATTTTTTAAAATTTTTCACGTGATTTCCGTTTTGAAACAAACAGCGCGAAGATTCAGAGGTGTCTCCAAATGGGGGTTCTTTCATGAAACGTGATTATATAAATAAACTAGCTGACAAGGCCCGGCTTCTGGCGGGGATCTATCTATCTATCTATCTATCTATCTATCTATCTATCTATCTATCTATCTATCTATCTATCTATCTGTCTGTCTGTCTGTCTGTCTGTCTGTCTGTCTGTCTGTCTGTCTGTCTGTCTGTCTGTCTGTCTGTCTGTCTGTCTGTCTGTCTGTCTGTCTGTCTGTCTGTCTGTCTGTCTGTCTGTCTGTCTGTCTGTCTGTCTGTCTGTCTGTCTGTCTGTCTGTCTGTCTGTCTGTCTGTCTGTCTGTCTGTCTGTCTGTCTGTCTGTCTGTCTGTCTGTCTGTCTGTCTGTCTGTCTGTCTGTCTGTCTGTCTGTCTGTCTGTCTGTCTGTCTGTCTGTCTGTCTGTCTGTCTGTCTGTCTGTCTGTCTGTCTGTCTGTCTGTCTGTCTGTCTGTCTGTCTGTCTGTCTGTCTGTCTGTCTGTCTGTCTGTCTATCTTGAATGATGTGTGAATGAAATAATGTATGAAAGCGAGTGATAGAAGAGCAGAATGTTAGACTGGCCTGCGTGCCCAATTCTTACCCCTTTGAAAATAAAGTTTGTTCGTTCGTTCGTTCGTTTGTTCTATCTATCTGTCTGTCTTGTCTGTCTGCCTGTCTGCCGGCCTGCCGGCCCACCCACCGACCGATGGACCGACCAACCGACACACCCACCCACCCACCCAGTCAGCCAGCCAGCCAGCCAGCCAGCCAACCCACTACCTTTCTGCCTACCTACCTACCTACCTACCTACCTTTCTGTCTGTCTGTCTGTCTGTCTGTCTGTGTGTCTGTCTGTCTGTCTGCTGTCTGTCTGTCTGTCTGTCCGCGCTATTAAATATTGATAAACGTTACTGGAAAAACGTCAGGACCATGTGTTGAAAGAGGAAGAGGACTATTGGAGAAAGGATGGATTGAATTTTATGCAACCGAGAGCAATCATCACCCTATTAGAATCGTCCGACACAGATTAAGGTCTGAACAGATCGCAGACCTTAATCTATGTACACACTTACTGGGATATTTTGCTCCAACTATTCAGACGAATTGCAGGCCCTAAACATTACAGCATCAGCATCAGCTGAAGAAACAAGAAGGTTATATGTTCGATTCCGGGCCGCGTCCTTCATTTCACGAGTGAATTTTTTCGGAGACTCCCGAGGGTCGTCGCTGGAGCTACGGAGTTCGTGCTTTGTGCGACGCTTTCCGCGCTGCGGAAAGATACTGAGCCATATGGGATTTAAACCCGGTGCAATGCAGCCGACCCTGTAATGCTACTTCTTTCATTGCATCCACTCCCATACGAATCCTGATACTGCCTTTGTGTGTCATTTGAATTTGCAGGTCTCCCATTAACGTAATAATAACTTTGTTCGCGAGAAATCACTAGTTGTTCAGCAAAACATCAAAGGAATGTCGCCGCTTTCAATGATTTAAGTTGTTTTTGGACCTATCAAAGACATATTCCTTGGGAGGGGGTAAATATAAGACGGCTGGGAAAATTTCATAACGATGCAACAGACAGTTTTCAAAATAATTGATCGTGAATGACGGCATTCAAATCGGAACATACTATAGATACATCCTTCAAGTTGAAATATACAGCACACATACTCACACGGTAATTTCAGTTGTCTACCACGATGGGCGATGCCTTGAAGAGATTAGAATAAGAATCGCCATGGCGAAAGTAGCCTTTAGCAAGATGAAAAAACATTCTGACCAATAAAATGATGTCAATTGAAACGAGAAAAAGAGTGTTGAGGGGATACATAGAGCCTGTTCTTTTGTATGGATGTGAAACCTGGACAATGAGCAGTGAAGCTGAAAAACATCTGATGGCTGCAGAAATGTGGTTTCCTGAGGAAAATGCAAAGAATACCATGGACAGACAGAAATACCAATGACCACGTACTGGCACACGATTGATTGACCACGGTAGAACAACAGGTATGGCGCCTGCGCAAATAGCAGTTAAACGAGCCGGAAAATCCCAACAGGGGGTAGAAGACCAACTTGGAGTACACCGTGGACTGCACCTACCCCGGGGAGGATGGTATCATGGATGCTGCCAGATTTGAGACGTATCTGAAAGAAGGCATTAAGTTGACGGCCAGACTGGCAACTTTGGAAACAGTGTCACCTTGGAGCTGCAGAAAAACAAGATCAACCTGACCAGCGAGGTTCCCTTTCCAAAGAGCTGTCTGAAGTACTAGACAAAGAGCTGTCTGAAGTACTTGACAAAGAGCTGTCTGAAGTACTTGACAAAGAGCTGTCTGAAGTACTTGACAAAGAGCTGTCTGAAGTACTTGACAAAGAGCTGTCTGAAGTACTTGACAAAGAGCTTTGTCTGAAGTACTTGACAAAGGGGTACATAAGTCGTTAAGTACTTGACAAAGAGCTGTCTGAAGTACTTGACAAAGAGCTGTCTGAAGTACTTGACAAAGAGCTGTCTGAAGTACTTGACAAAGAGCTGTCTGAAGTACTTGACAAAGAGCTGTCTGAAGTACTTGACAAAGAGCTGTCTGAAGTACTTGACAAAGAGCTGTCTGAAGTACTTGACAAAGAGCTGTCTGAAGTACTTGACAAAGAGCTGTCTGGAAGTACGTGACAAAGAGCTGTCTGAAGTACTTGACAAAGAGCTGTCTGAAGTACTTGACAAAGAGCTGTCTGAAGTACTTGACAAAGAGCTGTCTGAAGTACTTGACAAAGAGCTGTCTGAAGTACTTGACAAAGAGCTGTCTGAAGTACTTGACAAAGAGCTGTCTGAAGTACTTGACAAAGAGCTGTCTGAAGTACTTGACAAAGAGCTGGCTGAAGTACTTGACAAAGAAGTGTACTTGGAAAATAAGTTGTACATGAGAAAGAACAACCTCCGAGACTGGCTGAGAGTGGTTTGCTCCAAGGAGGCATCTGAGCTTCACTGCTCCCAGATTAACCAGGATGCGGAGGGGGAGGAGGAAAATTGAATGCTTGTCAATAAATTAAGCCTAGTTGGATATAGTTGCTTTTAAACAAAAATAATATTCTGCGTGGGTAAAACCGGGATCAGCCGCTATGTGACTGTCTCAGTCACAGGATTATTAATCTGAGCCAGGGATGGACCCTAATAAAACTTCTCTTTGAGGTTGAACGGGGTTGGGGAAATGGTATAATCGAATCGAAACCATGGTAGACAATTGAAATTACTGTGCGAATATGTGTGTTTTATATTTGAGCTTGAAGGATTTTTCTAATTACATTAGTTTACGTTGTGTGATTTATGTAGTATGGACCGGCGATTTGCAGCGAAATATGCAAGGCAATAAATCTTGCAGTCTATTGTCTGTCTTCGTTATTTAAATTACCTCCATTGTTTTGAAAGACTGAGATGACGTCATCATGACAGTCAGGTCATTTTGGAGAACTGGGGAAGAAACCGGCGTCACAGCAAGTGTGAGTACCAGAGGTGACATAGCCACACAAGCCAGGCACATTCTCGCCTCACCGGTAGACGTCGTCGTCATCACGTGCCTTGCCGTGTCAATGTTCGCCATCTGATACGATCACCAATGAAAATAAAAACGGAAGCCACACGCAATATGCCGCACGATTTATTGCCTGGCATATTTCACTACATCTCGTCAGATGCATCGTGCAGAGTTATATATTATAATCATCACGTGTTATTCCGGTCGACGTGGGTGATCATGTTTCTCCACATCTCGCGATCTCCAACGGCATGGATCAATTCGTGTGCTGGCTGGTGCGGAATGACAAAACCGTCATGAATTCTCTCTCCATGTCTTCTTCTGTCTCTCTTTGATAAATCTTTCCAGTTATCACATATTCCAGTATTTGTCTTCTCATAATGCGGTAAATAACGAACACCTTCTCTGTCTGATATTTGCTATCTAGTCGTCTTTGCAACTCATCCTCCATCAAAATGTCCAGATTGCTCAGTTTGGGTGCCCTGGAAATTGTCAAAAACTACATCTCCAGCGCTTCTTAGGATTTTTTTCACATGTTTATTAATTGATTTATTTTGTTGTTTCGGGATTTGAGATTTAAATATTGAGCACAACCTACTACTGGCAACGCTGATCGTATTCTGGTATGAACCTAAGGCTTATCCACGTCAATGTGAAAGCACAATACTAGAGTTTCGCTCTCGTTTGAGCTCGTCAGTAGTGCATATCCTTGACCGGAACCGGAAACAAACCCGGGATCACTGGCTTGTGAAGCGGGTGTGTAAACACTAGACCATACGGCACACGCTGGACACGGCCAAATTATCATAACAGAATATTACAACGTTACCCATCGTAGGCTTATGCTCAAGATTTGCCCGATCGCCGCGACTGACTGGGTTTGTCTATGTGTGTCTATGTATGTGTGTGTGTGTGTGTGTGTGTGTGTGTGTGTGTGTGTGTGTGTGTGTTTAATTTTATGGATGTATGTGTGTGCATGTCTGTATAGGTGTATATGTGTGTTGTCACCGCCTCACCTTTAGAGGTAATAATTAGAGGGCTGCAACTCCAGCCCAAGGGATAGAAGTGAGTCACTCAAGGCCCGAGTAATCTAGAGCCTTCTCGAAGGACTGGTCATTGAGTCCATGGTTCCGTGGACACTGACGTGGCCCGCCTATTGCGGGGTCCACGGGGAACTCGGACAGAGTTACCACCCGTGTCGGATTGAGACACGTGTAGACGGGCAGAGGACAGACGGACTTGAGAGAGGCAACAGGGCCTGCCTTAGAGGGACTCAATAGATATCAATAGATATATATATACATAGGCTAGATAGTTTACTAGACTGTTGTATGATAACTATGTGTTTGATGTTAACTATCTGTGATATGTAATAGAGCGCGGGTTTGTTAACCCACTGCGCCAACGCACTGTATATTGAAATACAATAAATGTTCGATATCATAGCGAACGGAGTTATTGTTGCCTGTGTGAACCCGAGCTCAGATACCTAGATAGGAGCAAGACGATGACAGGCTTTTTGGGGGCTAGTTTTCCGGTTTTGGCATAAAAAGCTATTGATGGCCATGTAAAATCACGAAATTAATTATATCACATTGATTTTTGTACCACAAATTGTTAAATTTACAAGTGTAAATATTAGTAGCTATCTAGCAATAAAATAGAATTAATCTGAGTCCCTCAGCAGTGTCTCAGCAGTGCCTCAGCAGTGTGCCTCATTATTGTGATTCTGTAAACTATTTTTGACATGACTGTGACATTTTTTGACTGTTACTAATGTTTTCTCACTCTACGAGCAGATTGTTCCGCGAATAGTGGCGCGTGCAACCTATGTAACCTTTCCAACAGTGGCGAGAGTACAAGACAACATCGGCGAGTTCTGGGATTGAAAGCTAAGTTTCATATCATACCCATTGTAACTCTAAGCTGTACTTCTCATCCTCCATCAATGTATCATTTTGTTTCACATTGATTTGTTTGCATATTCATGACCTTGTAACCAACATAACCTTGCATTTTGATTTACACATTTAATAATTAAGGGAGATAACCAAATTTTCTACTCCCCAACATTTTTCTAAGGGATTTAACTTTATAAACAGTAACAACAAGTAAAACACAAAATGTCTAGCTTAGATAAATGCATTGAGCAAGGAATAAAATTAGGTTATAAAGAAGAGAAACTGTCAGAATGGGCACAGAAAACGCACGCAGAAAACATTGCCCGTGAAGAAAGAGCGATAGAACGAGAGGAAAAGAAATTGCAAATGGAAGCAGAAGAAAAGAAAATGCAGGCAGAAGAAAAGAAATTGCAAATGCAGGCAGAAGAAAAGAAAATGCAAATGCAGGCAGAAGAAAAGAAATTGCAGATTGAGGCGGAAGAAAAAAAGATTCTGATGCAACTACAAGCTGAAGAAAAAAAAATGCAATTGCAGGCTCAAGAAAAACAGCTGGAGCTTGAGGCGGCGGCCAAACAAGCCCAATTGAATGCCGAGACACAAATAAAACTAAAACAGATGGAGATTGAGTCCAACACAGAAATATCTGTGAATAAGCTAAGGAGCAAAGAGGAAGAACAAAAATATAACAAGTATAAAGGCCTCGTGAAGTCGTTCTGCTCAGGAGATTCCATCAGCGCCTACTTGGAAAATTTTGAGTGTCCTCAAGTCCTACCGTCACCGCCTCACTTTCCCCTAGAGTAAAGGGCTGCAACTCCAGCCCAAGGGATACAATGATCGCACAGGACCCGAGTAAACTCAACCTTCTCGATAGAGTTTTGGGCACCCAGCCCATGATTCCCCTGGACACTGATGTGGGCCCCCCTAATGCGGGGGGCCACGAGGAACTCGGCAGAGTTACCGCCCGTGTCGAGTTAGGACACCGGAGACCGGCAGAGGACAAACGGACTGGAGGGAGAGACAAACGGGCCTGCCTGAGAGGGACTCATAGATATTGTAGATATACTTAGCTAGATAGTGTGCTAGATTGTTGTTGACAACTATATGTTTGATGATTAACGATCTGTGATATGTATGATAAAAAAGCGCGGGTCTGTTTATCCACAGCGCCAACGCCTGATCAAAATATTTCTATATCCTAGCGAACAGTGTATTTTTGCCTGTAGAACCCAACCTTATTTAGATAAGAGTAAGATGATGACAGGCTTTAGGGGGGCCCTGGGATTTGAACCCGGGGACCTTTTTGGGGGGTAGTTTCGGTTGTGGCTAAAATGTTTTCTTAAAAACCTGTTAAATGCCATGTAAATTAAATTATTAATCAATCACTTTGAATTTTGATAAAACATGATTGTGATAACACATTGTTTTCTTAAATCAAAAATGTAACGTTACAAATTTACATAAAACTAGTAGCTATCTAGCGATAAAATATAAATAATCTGAGTCCCTCGGCAATGTTTACCATTGCCCATGCAGCGCCTCATTACTGTGATCCTGTAAAAATTTTTTTTTTTTTGACATTTTTCTATTTTGACATTTTTTGTGTGTGACAGTGACTAATGGTTTTTTTTCGCTCCACGAGCAGATTGTTTTCCCCAACAAGTCCCGTCCACCTATGAAACCGTTCCAACATTGACGAGAGTACAAGACAACATCGAGGGGTTCTTCAATTAAGAGCTAAATTTCACCCATACCAAAATTTTAATTCTAAGCTGTATTCTCATGTTTCATCAATGTATTATTTTGTATCATATTGATTTCTTTGCATATTCTAACCCCTTTTCACCAAAATAAATTGCATTTTGATTTACACATTTAAAAATTAGGGGGGTTAACCAAATTTTTTACCAAAAACATATTTTTTTCAGGGATTTACCTCTATAAACTTTAAAAAGCAAATAAAACACAAAATGTCGGTTAGATCAATGCATTTAGCAAGGGAAAAAAGTTGGTTAAAAGAAGAAAAAAGTCAGAATGGGACAGAAAACACACGCAGAAAAATTGCCCGTGAGAAAGAGCGATAGAACGAGAAGAAAGGAAAATGCAAAAGGAGGCCGAAGAAAAGAAAATTTAAATGCCCCAAAAATGAAAAGAACACAAAAGGGGGCCGGGAAAAAAAATGCAAAGAGATTGAAGCAGAAAGAAAAAAAAGCAATTTCAGGCTCAGGAGAAACAGATGGAGCTTGAGGGCCCCCCGCCCAAAAAGGGGCCCCAAATTTAAAAGCCCGAACAAAATTAAACCCAAAAAAAGATGGAAAGGAGGCCAACGCAGAAATATCAATAAATAAGTTTAAAAAGCAAAGAAGAAGAACAAAAATATAATAAATTAAAGGTCTCGGAAG
>JACEFZ010001176.1:0-27219 GCA_014155875.1 Cepaea nemoralis | reverse complement strand
GATTTCGAATCTACAAAAACCAACTACAAGACATGACTGAAGATAGAGTTTCGTTTGAGACGATTAAGAGACTGTCCCATATGTAGAAAATAAAGGGCTTTATGTGAGGACCTATAAGATAAGACAGAGGCCTGGAGGGTTTAATGTGAGATGGCTTACGAACTACAGAGATGTATGACGATTTGAAGAGTTTGATGTGAGATGGATGAGGAACTATAAGACAAGACAAGATTAGATCCATTGCTATGAAATGTGTGGGGAATTATCAGATATGACAAAGGTTAAACAATTTGGTATGGATGGACTTCTCGCCTTGTGGGATGACAGACGGTAGAGGAAGAAAGAGATGACGGGTCACGTTTCTGCTAGAATCTAGTGATTAACACCGCACACGCCAGCGCTCACACTAAAGCGCACAATGTACCTGCTTTTCGAATGGAAATGTGCAGAATATTTCCATAAATAGCACACTGCAAGATTTCTAGCACACAAAAATGCACACTTCATCTACAGGTAGCTGAGGGCAAGATCAGATTTTTCAACTCATGTTTACTGACGATTTCCTGTTTGCTTATATGTCTGTCATGTCTATCTGTGTCATTGATAGTCTGCCTGTTTCTGTGTGTGTTTGTGTGTCTTTTTGTCTGTTTGGTTGTACGATTTATTTTTGGTTCTTATGTATATCTCTGTGCATATCTCTTTCATATTTTACCTCTCTGTCATTTTGTCTCTCTAATGCTCTCTTTTTATACCTCTCTCTCTCTCTCTCTCTCTCTCTCTCTCTCTCTCTCTCTCTCTCTCTCTCTCTCGGATAGACAAACTGACTGGCTAAGTGACAGATAGGAAAGTAGGTAGGGAGGTAGACGCGTAGATAGGATAGGTAGACGCGTAAGTACGTAGATAGATAAGGAGGTAGACACATTTTTGGTATGCAGTTATTACTGTATGTAAATGACTAGTAAGGGGTCATACGAAACAAAAATACAAGCGAACGACATAAGCTCTTCATTTATATACTTCTTATCCTTGCTGCGCTTAGAATCGAGCAAAGGATACCATCTATGTCTCGCTAAGCTCTCACAACTGTGCTATCTCTCATTACTGTGCTGCTTCTTGCAGTTCCTTCGTGTTTGTTACTCATGTGTCTCTCGGAGACGGGTATGGTACTCTTGTCCAAACATTTCAGTTTTGCCACACTGCGCAGCCGTCTGTTAATGAATGTTTGAACTTTATTAATAATTGTGTTATAGTTATTCATATTTCAAATACACGCTTGCTGGCTGTCAATTGTGCTTATAATCTGCCTATTGTTAACTCACGAATCAAGTCTGGTTATTACAATGATAATTAAAGTGATTCCCAACTTCTGTAGTAAAGGAACTGTTTCACTGTAGCTGTAAGACATTGAGGGAGTCGTGATTGGCGATGTCTGATCCACATCAGGCATAAGGAAGAGAAGGGGGAGGAGGAGACAGAGAAGGAGAATGAGAAGAGGTAAGACATTGCTCCGTAAATTGTCTGTACCGCGGTTGATAATGCGATGATTATCCACCCAATGATAAGTTGGGATTCTTGATTAATTTTTCGGCCTTATGTGGATCAGAGGTTTCCTCAACCATGAAAACACGGTTCCAGAGATTTCTAAAGGTAAACAGTGGCGAAGATCTGGCCACCCTGCCACACTATGCCATGACCTAACATATATAATGTCTTGCACTTCCTAGCGCTACTGTAATGTGTGGCTGCTGGTTTTCTGTATGGAACAAAAGAAAGAGCAAGCAGAAAAAGCAGCGGTTGCAGCAGGGTATAACAATATGGATTGCAAACAATTACGTATATTTAGCTCCTGCGAAAAGAAGACACACACTAAACACAGATTCTATGTACATACCTTACTCAAACGAGAGCGAAACTCGAGTATAGTGCTTCCATATTGATGTGGATAGGCCTTAGGTTCATACCAGAATACGATCAGCGTTGCCAGTAGTGGGTTGTGCTCAATATTTAAATTTCAAATCCCGAAACAACCAAATAATCAACTCTAAGAACACTGATTTTGGATAAGTTACACTCCATTTTCACCTGTGTTATGATGGAGTTCTTTGTAAGATATGTAAATGGTATGTGTGTTTAGTATGTCTCTTCTTTTCGCAGGAGCTAAATATACCTAATTGTTTGCAATCCGTATGGTTTTCTATAGTTCATTCACATTTGTCCCCCCCCCCCATATAAAAATTCATATCTCAGTAACCAGCTGAGGGTAAATGGTGAGATTTAGCGTATAACCGTATCATTATGTCCACCCAACAAATAAAAATGTTTGTTATGGAGATTGTACAGCAGATTTCAATGTTTGTTTATATGTGGTATATAATTTACGGGTCTGAGATGAAGTGCATATTATAAAATGTATTACATCTTCACCCAGAAACATCAGCGCTCAATAGTTATTTTTCACGTGGTACACGAGAATGACCTTATTGCAAAACCCTCGCGCAGTTAAATGGGAGCGTTCAGAGGTCAATAATGTGGGTGCTTTCACGAAACGTGATTATTTTATAAATCTTACCATTAATCGCTAACATTTGAATGTGTGAATATTGTTGAATGGGATTGAATGTGAAATGTTGTACACTTCAAAGCATCGCTATGAAGTTGTACACATATTTTTATCGAGAAGTTGATCGCAGGAAACTGTTTCATATACTATTACAAATCCCGAGAAAAGAGCAGTGCATGCATTGGGTTTGAGTAAACGGTCATTTCGTCGATGGGTACAGGATTCTGGAATTAAATCACCACGCGATAAGCAAACGGTAGGTAGAAAGGCAATTGTAGACGGCTTTGACAAGGATGTCATATGGCGAGCTATTATAAAAATGCTGGATACCAAAGACACTGTGACTGTAAGGAAACTTAGGGTTTGGTTGAGAAAGAACAATGACATAGAGCTATCCAAGATTACTTTGTCGAAAATTATAAGGACATTAGGCTTCACGTTTAGAAAGTACAAGGGAGGTACAAATATCATTTACGAGCAACCGCATTTGGGAGCCATGAGAAGCAGATACCTACGTGAAATAAGGGAACTGCGCAAAGAAAATTATGACATAGAGTATTTGGATGAAATCTGGATTAATGCGCACCACACAAATGAAAGGGAATGGAAAGATAAAGCGGTATGTGCCCAGTAGTAAAGAACAGCGTTTAGTCATAGCCCGAGCTGGTAATACGCATAATGGCTTACTACAGAAATATGGACTCGTGTTCGTATCAAAGCATACAGACAATAGGAATTATCATAATAAGATGAATGGAATGTATATAGAGATTGGCTTGAGAATACAATGCTTCCATCCTTAGATAGACCGTCTTGTCTAATTATGGACAATGCATCATATCACAATGGTGTTGCCCAAGAAGACAAAATACCTACAGCATCGAGCACAAAGAAAGCAATAAAGATACGTGAAATTAAAGCGAAGACATACATGTAATTAAAGAGAAGACATACATGTAATTAAAGAGAAGAATTATGTAATTAACGAGAAGACATACATATAATGAAAGAGAAGACATACATGTAATGAAAGAGAACACATAGTGTAATTAAAGAGAAGACATAATGCAATTAAAAGAAGACATAATGTAATTAAAGACAAGACATGCATGTAATTAAATAGAGGACACGTTGTAATTAAAGAAAAATTATACATGTAATTAAAGAGAAGACATACATGTAATTAAAGAGAAGAATTATGTAATTAACGAGAAGACATACATATAATGAAAGAGAAGACATACATGTAATGAAAGAGAACACATAGTGTAATTAAAGAGAAGACATAATGCAATTAAAAAGAAGACATAATGTAATTAAAGACAAGACATGCATGTAATTAAATAGAGGACACGTTGTAATTAAAGAAAAATTATACATGTAATTAAAGAGAAGACGTAATTGTAATAATGAGAAGACATACTGCAATTAAAGAGAATACATAATGTAATTAAAGAGAAGACATACATGTAATGAAAGAGAAGACATACATGTAATTAAAGAGAAGACATAATATAATTAAATAGAACAGCACAACAAAGACAACTGTTGAGTGGATTGATCAGGAGGCTTCCTGGCCAGCCCACGTTCTGAAATACTTGATGATGATGATGATGATGATGATGGTGATGATGGTGATGATGGTGATGATGGTGATGATGACGATGATGATTAATAGTAGTAACCATCTGTGGAAACACTCGACAACTTAACCCTGGTAGTCTAAGTGTTGTTGCTGTCATTACTAAGCCCACAGGTTATTACTGTCATATGCTGTCAATTCCTTACATATCGCTGTCATTGTGTTTTATTCTTCTGGAACAAGAGAGCTTCAGCTGGAATTGTCGTGCATTTCCATTGTAGACCCTGGCTTTGTTCTGTGACATGGTGTGTGTGTTGTTTTTTTTTCAACTCACTGGCGGCACCTGGAACAACAGAGACGCCGAGGACGTGATGACGTGTTGGCGACAAGGGGACATTCGTCATGACAGCAAGTAAATATACAAATGACTGTTATATCTGTCCTCAATTGGCAATGTCCTCTTTGGTTATATAATGCAGTAGGGTGTATTTTTAATGACTGTACAGTGTTTGAAAATATTGCCTGTCCAAGTTTTGTATTTACCTATGATCGAGTGAGATGGCAGAACATGACCACCCACGCTTATCGGCATGGCGCATGATGGATGGATGGTTGCATGAACTGGAGGAGCCGCTGGCCGAGTGGCTAGAATGCCGGATTCTCCTTCGGGAGACCCAGGTCGAATCCTCGGTAAGGTGTGGAGGTTTTGTTTTCTCTCGGAGGCAAAAAAGTAAACTCTCACCTGCACAGTTCGCAGCGACTGCACTAGCCCGGCGGCCTTAATTCCTCAGGCTCAAGACCCCCCCTGCCATACACCTCAAGGTACTATATTGGCAGTAAATGACAGTTGACAGTTGCATGAACTTTACAGAGGTTGAATACAAAACTTGAACCGGCAATATTTTCAAACACTGTACAGTCATTAAAAATACACCCTTTTGTCATTGCTTGTTTCTATCTTCCGTGGATTAGTTCTGACTTTACTCTAATATCTTTTTGAGGTGTGTGTGTGTATTTATTTTCTTCTCTTCACAGTTATATTCTGTCTTTATGTCCTTCATTCTGTATTTATTTCCTGTCATTCCATCTGTACATTTGACAGTTTGTCTGTTGTCTCTCTTGTTTTCTGTATTTTTGTTTGTTCAGATTCTTTCTTTCTGTTTTTCTTTCTTTCTTTCTTTCTTTCTTTCTTTCTTTCTTTCTTTCTTTCTGGCTGCCTGTTTTCTTCATTGTATTCATGAACTTAGTCATGGTTATACACATGTTAACACACACACACACACATACACACACACACAGAAGACACACACACACACACACACAGAAGAGACACACACACAGAAGACACGCACACACACACACACAGAAGACACACACACACACACACAGAAGACACACACACACACACAGAAGACACACACACACAGAAGACACACACACACACAGAAGACACACACACACACACACACACAGAAGACACACACACACACAGAAGACACACACAGAAGACACACACAGACACACACACACATACATGCCCAGTGCAGGTTTCCCAGCACTGAGACGTATTTGCAAGGACTGCTAGCCACATATTTCTATAGACCCATGTGTACGTGAGAAGTGGAGTGGTCAAGATCTCGCCGACCGTCTTGTCTTCCCTGGACACTCCCTGGTACCAATGTCAGACTGGAGCGACTGGAAGCCTGGGTACATGATTCCTACAATTCTGTTTCAATGGGAATTCGAACACATAACCACAAGCTGAGAGAGTTAAAGTTAGCGGCATGGCCTTTACAGGACGTAGATGTCAATTCCAGCATTTCTTGACTGTTTGGGATTCTGGGCAAGTTTACGTCTAGTAGTTTGCCATTATTTTCTGAACAACCGGCACTCATACCATTGCATGGAATGCCAACGCAAGGCAGTTTGTTTCCTAATCTACCACAACTGTGTTTCGAACACGGTATGCGGGATTACAAAGTGCATTTGTAACCCTTTCTCCACAGAACAGATTGAGAGAGGGGGAGATGGAGATAGAGGGAGAGAGAGGGAAAGAGAGAGGGGGAGAGAGCGAGATAGAGAGGGAGGGAAAAAGAAAGGGAAAGAGAGGGAGAGGGATAGAGAGGGGAAGAGAGAGGGGGGGGGGGGAGAGACGAGGGGTGAGAGGAAGAGAAAAGATCGAGAAAGAAATAATAGACAGACAGTGAAAAGTCTCATTACATTTCAGTTAAGCAACTTGAGAGGAGAGAGAGAGAGAGAGAGAGAGAGAGAGAGAGAGAGAGAGAGAGAGAGAGAGAGAGAGAGAGAGAGAGAAAGAGAGAGAGAGGCGGGGGAGAGAAGAGATCGAGAGAGAAATAATAGACAGACTGTGGTAAGTCTCATTACATTTTAGTTAATCAACTTGAGAGAGAGAGAGAGAGAGAGAGAGAGAGAGAGAGGGGGGGGGAGGGCAGAGAGAGGCGTAGAGAGACAGACATACAGAAAGGTGGAGAAAGAAAAGGATACAAGAAAACGTGTAGAATGGGTTTGAGAAAACTTAGACAGAATGAGAGATGGAAGGAAACGAACGAACGAACGAAGGAACTCTATTTTTAAAGGGTCACAAATAGGGCACACACGCTCATCTTTTATTCGTCCCTTCCAATCACTCATCTTTCGTACATCAATTATCTACCGTGCATGTTACGTTCACATAGGGAAAACAAAACAATGTCACATGGACGTTGTAAACATAAACAATGCACATTACCATGTTATGAGACAGACAGCAATACATACTTACGCACGCACATGCATAAACACTTCATGCTTGCATACATATTTACCAGGGGAAGTCAATAAGTAAGTCACAAATGGATGTAGAAAATAACTAAATATGATAACAACTTGAAACCAGTTTATTTTTATACATACATTGCCCCTTTATTTCAAAACATAATTTCCGCCAACATTGATGCACTTATCCCATCGTTTTATCAGTCCTCCCAAAGCTACTGCATAGAACTGCGTGCTCTGTTTTCTAAACCAAGTTTTCACTTCACATTCAACTTCGGCGTCATTCGCGAAATGTCTCCCACCAGTGTGGGTTTTCAGTGGTCCAAAAATTTGGAAATCGCTAGGAGCTAAGTCGGGGCTGTAAGGTGGATGTTCCAGAACTTCCCACCTTAGTTGGTTAATATTCTCCTGAGTTAATCGAGCCGTATGTGGTCTGGCATTGTCATGATGAAGCAACACCCCTCTAGTCATCAGTCCTAGACGATTTCTTCGAACTGCATCATGAAGCATCGATAGAACTTCACAGTACGATTCAGAATTCACAATGTCACCTTTCTTCTTGAAACTGGTTAAAAGCACTCATTGACAATCCCAGAGCACTGTCAGCATAGCCTTCTCTGCTGATGGCATAACCTTGAAATTTTGGACACAAGGCGAAGAAGGATGTTTCCATTGCATTGAAGGACGCTTTGATTCGGGCTGGTAGTGATGCACCCATCATTCGTCCCAAGTAACTATCCTGGTCAGCAAGTCTTCTCTTTCATCTTCGTATCGACAGAGATGACGCAAGAACAGGCCAAATCAGTCCTTTTGCCCACACACAAAAATCGAACAACAACACGTTGCTCTTTGGTTGTACACTCCGTAATTACAGTTGTCATTTTGTTTATGCGCTGCGAATGCGCATGAGACACCTAGCGCCACCTGGCGAACGGAAATATAAAGTTCGATGTTGCTGTCACCTAATGACACCTGTAGAAAACACCAACTACATTTACCTGACATCTCACAGAACTGTGTGACTTACCTATTGGTTCCCCCTCGAACATAACTTACACAAACTCTCACAGTTATACACCCACTCAAAAACACACAAATACACACTCTCTCCATACACATATACTAACTCACAATCACAAACTCACTAACAAACGTCTGCTTATACAAACATACATTCTCTCTCTCTTTCTCTCTCTCTCTCTCTCTCTCTCTCTCTCTCTCTCTCTCTCTCTCTCTCACACACACACACACACACACACACACATACACACAAACACACGCCCATATATCCTCATTCATACATACAGCAAGGTACATACGAGTACATACACTCTTTCCCATAGACACACAATTGACACATACACACTTCCATCATTCACACAGCAGGTCATTCACACAATCACACACATTCACATTTCCTTACACACTTCCTTACACATACACACATACATAAACACATGACTAGTGACAATCAAAAATATACTAAATCACCCACTCATTCATACTCTCTCTCTCTCTCTCTCTCTCTCTCTCTCTCTCTCTCTCTCTCTCTCTCTCTCTCTCTCTCTCTCTCATGGGAATGACATAGAGAGAGTTAAGGGAGGGAAGAAAAGAGAGAGGGGAATGGTATCGATCAAAGAGAGTGGGGAGATGATTGAGAGAATGAGAGAGAGAGTGAAAGAGAGAGGAGAGAGAGTGTGGGAGAGAGAGAGAGAGAGAGAGAGAGAGAGAGAGAGAGAGAGGGCGACTGTTGACAGAGTGGGGAAAGAGAGAGGACTCAGATAGGTTACAACAAAGAGAGGAATGAGAGAGGACCGTGAAGTTACAGTCAAAGTGATATATTATTGTGACAAAACAAGTGGACGTGTTCGCTTGTGTGCACAATGAGTATATCTATGTGTGTGTGTGTGTGTGCTCGTGTATGTGTGTGCTAGTGTGTGTGTGTGTGTGCGCGCGCGTGCGTGCGTGCATGCTTGCGTGCGTGCGTGCGTGCGATGTAGGTTTCGTTTCAAGCCCTATCTAAAATGGAAGTCAACCTAAAGGCCCCTTTGACTAGGTATCCAATTATACTACTAAAGAATTCAGAGGGACTGGTGATATCACTAGATACCAGTGACTCTTGGAACAATGCCCAACCCTGTGCTTTAGTTTGAACCCGGTACCTTCTGAATTCGAGATGGACACGGAACTCTTTCGGCCACGATCCTCTCCCACCACTCTGTCATTACACCTTTAACGTGATCAGTGTGTGAGTAATTACAGCTCCTGCAATTCTGTTTTCGCACTTTTACGAGGTTAGTTATCCACCACCCCACCCCCCTCTCTCTCCGATCTAGGGATCAGTGAGAAAAATAAAAAAGGGGGGGGGGGGCGAGGGGAATAATATTGTCGGATTATTTTTCGAAGCTATCGTAGTTGTCAGTTATTGACGATGATGACAAGATCTTCTTGCAGGCTGTAACTGCCACACAACCACAACTGCGCCTTTCACGTCTTCAGACAGCTAACAGTTTACGATCCTACATAAGAGCTTCGGGCTGGCAATCGACTGCAGTCAGCAGTTTGCAGTACTGGATTTGATGTATAGAAAAAGATCCCAGGCCCGAAAATTACACTGTGTGTGTTTTCCTTTTATGGCAGAGACTGATAGACACCGTTATCGATTGGGAGACAAGCCGGCGCTTTGCGGTGCCAGTTGTTTGAAAGGCCCGGTTCTAGAACTGAGAGATTCTTGTGAAGAAATAAGACATTGTTGATTAATCAGCAAGATAAAATGCAGTTTTCCGTTGACACGGTCAAGATAGTACGCTATTGAAGCTCCCGTGGCGCCTGGCTTACATCGCCTTGGATGTTGGATCATGTCTTTAATATGTGGTTGCAGGGTCGAGTCAGTCTTATAAGATGTGGGATCATGTCTTTAATATGTGGTTGCAGGGTCGACTCAGCCTAATAAGATGTGAGATCATGTCTTTAGTATGTGGTTGCAGGGTCGAGTCAGTCTTATAAGATGTGGGATCATGTCTTTAATGTGTGGTTGCAGGGTCGACTCAGCCTAATAAGATGTGGGATCATGTCTTTAGTGTGTGGTTGCAGGGTCGAGTCAGCCTAATAAGATGTGGGATCATGTCTTTAATATGTGGTTGCAGGGTCGACTCAGCCTAATAAGATGTGGGATCATGTCTTTAATATGTGGTTGCAGGGTCGACTCAGCCTTATAAGATGTGGGACCATGTCTTTAATATGTGGTTGCAAGGTCGACTCAGCCTAATAAGATGTGGGATCATGTCTTTAATATGTGGTTGCAGGGTCGACTCAGCCTAATAAGATGTGGGATCATGTCTTTAATATGTGGTTGCGGGGTCGACTCAGCCTAATAAGATGTGGGATCATGTCTTTAATATGTGGTTGCGGGGTCGACTCGGCCTAATAAGATGTGGGATCATGTCTTTAATATGTGGTTGCGGGGTCGACTCAGCCTAATAAGATGTTGGACCATGTCTTTACTATGTGGTTGCAGGGTCGACTCATCCTAATAAGATGTGGAATCATGTCTTTAATATGTGGTTGCAAGGTCGACTCAGCCTAATAAGATGTGGGATCATGTCTTTAATATGTGGTTGCGGGGTCGACTCAGCCTAATAAGATGTGGGATCATGTCTTTAATATGTGGTTGCCTGGTCGACTCAGCCTTATAAGATGTGGGACCATGTCTTTAATATGTGGTTGCAGGGTCGACTCAGCCTTATAAGATGTGGGACCATGTCTTTAATATGTGGTTGCGGGGTCGACTCAGCCTTATAAGATGAATGTGAAAACATTTTCTGCGAGAAGACCAGCATGGCCAAATATATAAGACCATTTGCTCTTAAACTTCCTGTGTGCTGATACCAAGGTAGCGGGTTCAACCCCTACGCCGGTAACTAGGACTAAAATGGTGACTTTTTGTCATTGACTTTGGAACACTCGTAACAGCAAAATCTAATCCTGACGCTGAAACAGTCTAGTGTACTAGAAATAGTAGCAAATGTATAGACTACGGTGAGTTTAAAGCGAGCGAAAGAAAAAAATAGACTACGGTGAGTTTAAAGCGAGCGAAAGAAAAAAATAGACTACGGTTGAGTTTAAAGCGAGCGAAAGAAAAAAATAGACTACGGTTGAGTTTAAAGCGAGCGAAAGAAAAAAATAGACTACGGTTGAGTTTAAAGCGAGCGAAAGAAAAAAATAGACTACGGTTGAGTTTAAAGCGAGCGAAAGAAAAAAATAGACTACGGTTGAGTTTAAAGCGAGCGAAAGAAAAAAATAGACTACGGTTGAGTTTAAAGCGAGCGAAAGAAAAAATAGACTACGGTTGAGTTTAAAGCGAGCGAAAGAAAAAAATAGACTACGGTTGAGTTTAAAGCGAGCGAAAGAAAAAAATAGACTACGGTTGAGTTTAAAGCGAGCGAAAGAAAAAAATAGACTACGGTTGAGTTTAAAGCGAGCGAAAGAAAAAAATAGACTACGGTTGAGTTTAAAGCGAGCGAAAGAAAAAAATAGACTACGGTTGAGTTTAAAGCGAGCGAAAGAAAAAAATAGACTACGGTTGAGTTTAAAGCGAGCGAAAGAAAAAAATAGACTACGGTTGAGTTTAAAGCGAGCGAAAGAAAAAAATAGACTACGGTTGAGTTTAAAGCGAGCGAAAGAAAAAAATAGACTACGGTGAGTTTAAAGCGAGCGAAAGAAAAAAATAGACTACGGTTGAGTTTAAAGCGAGCGAAAGAAAAAAATAGACTACGGTTGAGTTTAAAGCGAGCGAAAGAAAAAAATAGACTACGGTGAGTTTAAAGCGAGCGAAAGAAAAAAATAGACTACGGTGAGCTTAAAGCGAGCGAAAGAAAAAAATAGACTACTGTTGAGTTTAAAGCGAGCGAAAGAAAAAAATAGACTACGGTGAGTTTAAAGCGAGCGAAAGAAAAAAATAGACTACGGTGAGCTTAAAGCGAGCGAAAGAAAAAATAGACTACGGTTGAGTTTAAAGCGAGCGAAAGAAAAAAATAGACTACGGTGAGTTTAAAGCGAGCGAAAGAAAAAAATAGACTACGGTGAGTTTAAAGCGAGCGAAAGAAAAAAATAGACTACGGTTGAGTTTAAAGCGAGCGAAAGAAAAAAATAGACTACGGTGAGTTTAAAGCGAGCGAAAGAAAAAAATAGACTACGGTGAGTTTAAAGCGAGCGAAAGAAAAAAATAGACTACGGTTGAGTTTAAAGCGAGCGAAAGAATAAAAACAAAACAAATATACGAGACGGTGAAACTACTAAACAGTTAAAAGACGAACGACAAGAACTCGAGATTTAGATGCCACTGGTTGAAAATCGCAGATATAAACCATCAGTAATACTAAAATCGCAATAAGAAACAAGACGCAACAACAGCCACCAAAGTAACCCAATAATCTGAACAAGGCCAACAGAAGAGGACATACCATACGCTCAAGTTGTGCTCCAAGAGACCGAGAAGGAGCGAGATCATATGGTCAAGTGTTCGAGCTAGTAAGACGACTAGATACAACATAAAACTATACATGAGTCCTTATTATCACCAGTCCTGTTTCAGGACTACATGTGCACAGCATGATAAATACACAGAAGGAATGCAAATGGACAACGACCAGTCTACAGTGAGTCCTTCTTAGGAATAGTCCATTTCAGGAGCAACATCTGTGTAACACATACCCGTACAAGACTCGAGCAACACATACCTGATCAACACCAATGCAACACATACCGGTACAATTCCCGAGCAACACATCTATGCAACACCCGAGCAACACATGTCCGTACAACACCCCAGCAAAACATACCCGTACAACATTCGCGCAACACATACCGTACAACACCCGAGCAACACATGTCCGTACAACACCCGAGTAAAACATACCCGTACAACACCCGAGCAACACATACCGTACAACACCCGAGCAACACATACCGTACAACACCCGAGCAACACATGTCCGTACAACACCCGAGTAAAACATACCCGTACAACACTCGCGCAACACATACCGTACAACACTTCAGCAACCCAAGCGTCACAGATTCGAATATGCATCAATGCGGATGTTGTAAAATAGACATTGACCCCCATTTCGACCCCAAATATCTTAGGGAAATATCTTAGGAAATAAAAGCGGCCGGTGTGATACTGAGCACATTAACCATCGAATGCCGATTGGTCTATACATATCTTACTTTTGTGTGCATCTCTCTTTCTAAGTGCAAGCAGGAACTAGGATGACCAGCTCTGTTCTTCTTGGCATTTTGCCATCTCCTTACAGCACTACGCTTATCCACCCAAGCCTTCTCCACCTCGAAACTCCACCACGGTGGCTGCTCCCAGCTTTTTTTCCTGCCCTGAAACGTTCTGCGCTTGTCACGTCTTATTTTACTCACCACATCTTGCCCTGTACTGTCATACTGGAACGTCTTTACCTTTAGCTTGTGCTGCCTGGTTCTGCCTTTCTCCACCAATATGCTGCAAGGGTGGTGGTCGCTGCCATGGTGTCCTAGGACACCCCATCTACACACTGTAGTGAGTGAAGGTGAAACTAGCGCCAGATCAATAGCACTGTCCTCATCGCCTGGACGGCTTGCTGTCCTGGTGACACAGCCACTGTTGATACAAACCAGGTCGATGGTTTCCAGTGCAGTCTCGAGCGCCCCCCCCTGTGTATTGGAGGAAGTGTTCCCCCATAATCTGCCTTTAGCGTTGAAGTCACCACAGAAAATAACATTTCTCTCGTGGCCTAATATGCCACTTAAGCACTGCCACTTCTGGGCGTCCATACTCGCATTGCGAGCATAAACATTAAAGTAAACTATTTCAAAACACTGGTCAAGGTGGTTAAAAGCGAAAAATGGGCAGAGGTGTGTCAAAGAGTAAGCACAGACAAGTCACTGAAATTGTTCTGGCGACTACATAAAAGCATGAGTGGTGTAGTCAAGAATAAGAGCATTTCAGACTTCCAAGGTGCTGACCTCACCTGGCAGAGGACTGACGAGGACAAGGGCAAAGCCCTCTTTGAACGCTACCTTGAGCAGGGCAACCAGACAGACATGGGAGGCCGAAATCTGGCCAAGGAGGTCACCTCAGACAGATGCAAGGCCCAGAACACTTCGGATGAAGACACAGTGACAGTGAAAGAAATCAAGGCTGTGCTTCGACGATCAAAAAACAGTGCTCCAGGTCCTGATGGCATAAGATACGACGACATAAATAGGTGTACCGACAATGAGCTAGAGAAACTAGCAGACATGTACAACAACAGTATAGGGAGTGCTAGCATCAAGGAGGAATGGTTACACAGCTATCTGATTCCCTTGCCGAAGCCTGACAAAGACCACACAAAAAATTCAGGGATATCGAATTATAAACATGCAGAATGCAATAGGCAAGCTGCTGGAGAAGGTAATTGCCAGGAAAATATCAAGCCAACTAGAGAGGCAAGGTGTTTTCCCACCTACCCTGGGTGGGTACCGTCCAAAAAGAGAAACCTGGATCAATGCAGCAGTCTTTGCCCATGATGTCTATGAAGGTTTCCACTCAGGCACTGAAACCGTTGCTGCAGCGATTGATCTTGAGGACGCATACAACAGAGTACCACTGGATTTTTTTAATGTTTCAGCTTCTTGAACTAAACGTAAGTCCATTCCTCCTTAGTTGGATCGCTGCAGCCCTCTACCAACGGAAAGTAGTTTTTAGATGTGGCAGTTGGACTTCGGAACCAACAACAATATATCCTGGCCTACCACAGGGATCACCATTATCTCCGGTACTGTTCAACGCCTACACAGTGAGAATCACCAGTGAGCAGATCACTGGACCTGGCAGGACATTGTCGTATGCCGATGATGTTTTAGTGTATCGTCAGGGTAAGGATAGAGAGGAGGTTGCTGTGGAACTACAAACCGAACTCAATCGCATAAGTACTTGGTGTGATGAAGCTGGGGCAATGGTCAACCCAACAAAGGCAACAGTGACTTGGTTCTCGTTGAATAATCATATTGTCAACACTCCAACACCAACTGTAATGCTGTGTTCAGAGACGGTGGAAAGAACGCAGGCAATGAATTACCTGGGGATACGGTTTGATCGAAGCCTTGCTTATAATGTGCACTTAGACCAGGTGATAACAAAGGCCAAGCGGGGTTTGGCAGCGATGCGGGTGATGGCGGCAGCAAACTGTGAGCAGCGCCATCTGTGTCTTCTGTACGAGGGGCTGGTCATGTCTGTTTTGGAGTATGCAATGGCAATCCTGACCCTCAGCCATAAGCAGATAGAAAGGATGGAAAGGATACAGAATGAAGCTATGCGCATTATTCTTGGATGTACAAGAGATACAGCATGCAGGGCGATGCGCTACCTTCTTGATTTTCCAACCATTGAAGAGAGAATACAAGTTTGCAGGGCACGCGCCTACCTCAGAATTAACGCGAACACACAACATCCACTGCATAGTGAAATTAGGAAGGTGAAGGGCAGCAGGTTAAAAAGAGGACGGTCGTGGATGGGTCAAGCCGAAGACATTCTTCAACAGGTGTGTTCACTTGAGGACTTAGAACCTGGCGAGGAGTGGGTGCAAGTGCCAACAGACTTCTGCACATCCTTTTCAGTTTGCATCCAACTAGATAGAAAATGCAGACAAGAAAATCCGGCTGCTGTTGAGGCTGAAGTACAAGCGTTGATTTTCGAGAATTCGCTAGACGGTGACGCGGTCATCTACACAGATGGGTCGGTCGTCCGACATGTGAGAAGCTCATGGGCCTTTACAGCTCGGGCCGGAGGGAAAATTGTGAAGGAGGACTCTGGTGCTTTCACTGAAACCACAAGTAGCCTGACCATGGAAGTCATGGCAGTAAGTAAAGCAATAACATGGCTCGAGACACAGACATTCACTAGGGCTTGTTTCCTTAGCGACTCAATGAACATGATCAAGAGGATAGAGGAGGGGTCTATCCGAAGAGAATGGTTGCTGCCTCTGAAGCGGTCTCGGCTGGCAAAGATTAGTTTCATCTTCGTGCCAGGGCATGCGGGAGTACAAGGAAATGAGCGGGCTGACAAGCTCGCAGGTGAGGCTACTGTGGAGGGCGGACGCGCCATGGACCAGGCTGACATTCTGAATGCTCTACGAGAAGTGAGACTTTTGCGAGAACCAAGTGATGACTGTGAATCTACAACAATGGCCAAACTGCGGGAGCAGCAAATTAAAAGAGGGGTGGCCAAACAAGAACACTACGCAGGAAGCCAAAGAAGATTGATAAACCAACACAGAACTGGCGTCGTTAGCCGCTACACGCTGCGGGATTTGCTGAGGAGGGGATCCGAGCACTTATAGACTGAATGGTTCGATGTGCAACGAGGATGATCTGTCGACTAACTAACTAACTAACTAACTAACTATACATATATGGGCACCACATGCCCAGTGCGCTGAATTGGCTTGTATCAGAGCCAGTTGGGATGACAGCTACAAAAAAAAAAAAAAAAAGAAACTGCCAGAGCTGCTGGATACTGTAGGAGCATACGAAGTGTAAGACGGCGATAATGATGTTAATGCAGACTATGATGATGATAATGACGATAACGACCACAACTAGGACGAACAGTTTTATAAATAGCAAGCTGGACTAACAAGGGCATAATAATAATAAGTAATTTGGGACCAGAAATGGTACACGATCAAATAACAAGTATTATGATGGAAATTTCAATTTTTTTGAGCGTTTTAAGTGTGGAAGATACCACGAAAGGAAACAAATAATACAATGACACTAGCATGGTGATACATCATCCTTCTCAGTAAATGGGAGGTTACATGTGGCGATATATTATCCTCCAGCTCTGACTCAGTTTCTTCTTCTTCTTCTTCTTCTTCTTCTTCTTCTTCTTCTTCTTCTTCTTCTTCTTCTGCGTTCATCCGGAGTCTTTTTTCAGATGTGATTGTTTTGTGCCTGTTTACAGCGGAGCTGTGATACTGCGCCTTTATGCCGACACATCTGACTTCTGCGGGCGTTTTTTGACCCGGTTAACCTTCTCGGACTAAATTAGTTTAAAAAATCCTTTTCCGCGCCTTGTGACGCATGAAATATATGTTGCTATCTCACAATGTGCATGGATCAATCGGCACTCAGAGACAGAGGCATCAACAGCATCCCCGTCGCCTTCACTGCCCAGAACATGTCTTTGGTACCAATGTTAGGCTGCATTGACCAGGAAGCCCTTGCCAATTTAAGAACGAAATCCCCGTCTCTACAGGGATTCGAGTACATGACCAGAGGGCGGGCGTGCAGTCGTGCTAGACACTGCCCTACCACAGCTCCCGACATGGGAATAATAACAGACAATATCGCATAAGAAAATACAGACGTGGCATTACCACCATTGGATGCAGTAGGGACTAAAATACCTGCCGAAGGAATTGTGCAAAGACTGGCTCAAAACGAGTCTTGGCGGGAATGTTGCAGCGGAAGCACGTCCAAACGTGATTCTGCCAGCAGACGACTAATTACTGTGTACCCAATCGACGAGGCCGACATTGTGTGCATTATGACGCCGTTAAGAGCTAGTTAAAGATCTTTTATTACAGGACTCCGGTGTTTTAATACGCCCAGACGTGAACAGCCGAGCACGCCAAATAATCGCCCATCCTGTCTTGTTTGCCTTCATAAAATACAGTTTTCCATTTTTAATTTACAGCATTTGTAAATAGATGAAGCCTTAGAGTAGATACAAACAAACATTTTGATTTTGTCATATTTTAATTACCCGCTAACGGGTGCTAAAATACACAGTTTGCATTAATTTGACAGAGTGATTTGTAAACAGTACTGCATCTCGTATTTTAATGGCCATCACCATTGGTTTGGCGACCATGTCTCGTTTAACTCATGATTTCGAGTTATGTTTTTGTAAAATACCTAGATAATGATGCATACTTATAGCTTAATTATAACCCAGAAGGGATTAAGAGGTTGTTTGTTATCACCTAGCGCCTTTCCAGCTGGTGTGGGCGATCACGTGTTCCAACATATTGCGATTTCCAATAGAATTATACCAGTGGATATGCTGAAATAGTATTTGTCCATTTCATAGTGGAATGCTAACAAACATGTTATCTCTCCACCTTCTCCATTCCCACACATTTCCATATCCAGTGTGACTTCAGTGTCCTGTATCCATCTTCATCCTCATCGATCCCTCTTCTTCTTCCAGAAACCATGCCCGTCCACCGTCATCCTCATCGATCCCTCCTCTTCTTCCAGAAACTATGCTTCAATCACTGTTTTTCCCAATCCTCAGTGATGCTTAATACGGACAATGTATTTCAATGTCCGAAACCTTATAAGTTTATGAGACAGTTTTCTTCAATGGTTAGATCGCGACGAATATTTTTCTCCTTTCTGGTCCACGGTACTCTGTAACAGTGGGTAACTTTTGTGGGTACATTTTAAAATTACTAAATTTCGACTGAACCTATTCAGCCTACCATTTAGATGTTCAACTGTCTATAGAATTTAATGCTTGCGATGTGCACACGGTCATCCCACTTTTCGCTTTTCCCCGAAGCTAGACTTTAAATTCACTACCCCGGGACCAGTGAAGGCTTAAACGACTGATTGTAAGTACTCACCGCTTGATTCGCACCCAGTCTTCTATGGCAGCCGACGTCGGTGCCGAATGGTAGTGAACAAGATTCGCAATCCCCTATCGAAAATCATCTGCAGACGATTTGGAGGCAAACTGCCTTGTGTTGATGTTTAACAATGATGTGGCGAAGGTGTTTCAAATGCAGTTCGCAATCTCGCATACCGCGTTCGAAACACAGCTGCGGGCGATTTGGAAACACACTGCCTTGCGTTGGTTTCCGTACAAACTATGGGTGCCGGTCGTTCAGAAAGCAATGGCAAACTACTGAATGTAAACTTGCCAAGAAATCACAAACAGCCAAATAAGTTTGACTGTGATGTCCTGTACAGGATATGCATCTGACTTTATGAGAATCAGTCATTCAGAAATCAATGGCAAACCTTTTTTTTTCTATATCCTATTTACAGGACATCGCTGTCAACACCAACACTGCTGTTGTTGTTGTCTTGGCAAGTTTACGTTCAGTAGTTTGCCATTGCTTTCTGAATGACCGGCTCCCATACCAACACGTTAACACCTAGTGCGACAAGCTCTGCTGCCAAATCGGTCGCAGCTGTGTTTCGAGCGCAGGTAAGCGGAATTACGAACCGCATCCGTAACGCCTTTGTCACGGAGTCCAATAGCAAACTACGTAACCTAAATTTGCCTATTAAATCGCAAACACCAAAACATAATGGGGTTGACTGCGACGCCCTGTAAAAAGACACGCAACTAACTTAAACGTCTGTGGCTAGACACCGAAGTGCGTAATTCTAACCCACTGTACCAACGGCGATACATTAGCCCCTAAACTGACACAAAGTCTGAGGGAAGGAACGTACGAATGAACGAAATAATCAACACCCACAATTATATAAACACTCTTCTAGTGATTCATGTTTAATTGAGTAAACATCGATTACTTCGTTCTACTGTGGAAGGCAGAGTTTTAACAATCGATAAATCACCGGTTGATGATCTCATCTGCTGTACTCATTCATTCCCTCTCTTCATCTTCGCACAGGTGAGTAACGTAATGCGCTCTTGGCTGCTCTCCAGTCTGCATTTTTTGTTTGGTGTGTCTCCCTTTCTTTGAGGGAGTTTTCATTGACGTCATAAACCGTCGCAGTTTTCTTTCTGTGAGTGGGAAGATGGCTGCCTAGTACGAGGCGGGATTCCACTTGGAAAGTAAATGTTCTCAGGGTTGTTTAGGAAATGAGGGAAATTGTAGGAATTCCAGAGAGAGAACTGTAAAGGAATGGAGTCTATGAAAATAGCACGCCCGTGTCCCGTTTATTGGGCTATCTTAAACCTGATTGTACAGTGTTGGTTATAAATGGGGCAATCCTTCATCAATAGTGACTTAGTGTGTGTGCACTGGCGCGCGCGCGCGCGCGAGTGTGTGTGTGTGTATATATGTGTGTGTGTGCGAGGATGTATATGTGAGTTTGTGTAAATAGTTGTCTGTCTGTCTGTCTGTCTGTCTGTCTGTCTGTCTGTCTGTCTGTCTGTCTGTCTGTCTCTCTGTCTGTCTCTCTGTCTGTCTCTCTGTCTGTCTGTCTGTGTAGATAGGTAAGTAGGTCTATCTATCTGCCTTTCTATGTGTGTATGCATGCACGCAATCAAGCAGGTAGGTACGTATGTAGGTGTATGTTTATGCGTGTCTACCTCCCTGCCTGTCTGTCTGGGTCTATCTCTCTCTCTCTCTCTCTGTTGTGTGTATGTGTGTATGCGTGTGTGTGTGTGTGTGTGTATGCGTGTGTGTGTGTGTGTGTGTGTGTGTGTGTGTGTGTGTGTGGCTGTACGTATTCACATAAAGCTTCATGACGTGAGGCGGTGAGACGGTTCACTGCAATTCAAATATTACCATAGGGTGTGAAGTGTTCGGCTTTCACAGAAACTGTACAGCAACGCTATGAGGTGAGGTGCCCTGCTACAGTCATCACTATCTGTTTCTACCTATTAACATTTAGGTGGCATAATTCTGGAGTGTGGTTCTATTCCAGGGCCCTATTGGTCGGACAAGACAGTCAGGCCTGTCAACACCGGGAATTGACCCCAGACCGCTTGGCTAGTAAACTAGTGCACTGAATACTAAATAACTCCACACTGATATCATTTTTAAAAGCTCTTTAGTGTTAACCCGCTGTGAGTATATGAAGTGTTAGTACCATCATATTTTTACAAGCTTGAACTCATGTAGCGAACAACGAGAGCCTGCATCAAGGTCATATCTGCCCGCGGTCATACCGTTCTCAGAAAGTAAAGGCCACTTTACAAGCCTTAAGGCGCCTCGGTACTAGACGCCATGTTGTAATCAACCACTCGGCGGGTTCTGTTATCAGTGCACACAAGCCACATTTACTTCCCAATATATTTTAGGCACACATTTTTAAGCTGGGTCGACCTGGGGATCGAACCCACGACCACCGGGTCGGTGTTTAGCTTCAACGCTACCACAACGCTACCGAGTCCCCCATACCATTGCCAGCTTAATTCAAAACAAAATTACAAGGTCATTGCTTCCTGTCTCTTTACTTCTCGCTTTACTTCTGATTTCCAGCGTCGGGTTAAGAAGCCTTTCCAATAGGAGCATAATCGGGCGCTCCTGGTTTCTGCTGTCTCCCAGGAATCCCTGGCCGATGGGGTGTGTCCCGCACTCTGCAGCCGCTGGATGGAAATGCCAGAGCTGTTTGTTGTGGGATGTTTGGGTGTAGCCGTGTTTGTTGTGGGATGTTTGGGTGTAGTCCAGTTTATGACACAGAAATCCGTTCACTTCTGGTTTAGGCGTGGTACCGGTCTGCACAAGGTACGGTAGCTTACTGGGCGGGGTGGTTGGTGTAATAGCGGCTAGGACTTTACGTTCACAAGGATATGAGAGCGACAGGAGAATGGTTCAATGTCAGCACTCGTCGTTCGCTATGAGATGGAAAGATTGGCGTCTTGTTCCTTGGTGCACTCGAGTTTACAAAATGTGATAGCCCTAAAACTTCACATACCACAGCAAGTTCCTGCTGCAAGACGTTGTTGTTGTTGTTGTTGTTGTTGTTGTTGTTGTTGTTGTTTCTTCTTTATGGCAGACCGGCGTCTGTCTGATAAGGGCAGCGAACCATATCACCCATCAAGTTATGACTTTGTTGTTGTTCGCATATCCTTTACAGGACATCACTATTAACATCAGCATCTTTCAGCTGATTGTTGATTTCTTGGCAAGATTACGCTCAGTAGTTTGCCATTGCTTTCTGAGCGACCGGCTCACAAACCCCGTAAGTTACAGACGCGGAGAGAACAGCTACCGATTCTCGCGCACGTCACGTTACTCACTAGAGTATACGCGATTACGGCGAAAGTCGTGTAACCCCTAGACCAGGGAGACGGAAAGTTACGACTGGTCTATACAAATATGGGAATCGCACCTTGTACCCAATACACCTCAAAGGGTGTAAACGGATCCCGTACTTTGCTAGCATCTTTCAGGGAAAGGAGGAGCAGACGGTGTCATGTAGACGAAACTGCTGGTCGTATGTCGTAATGTCATGATCACTACGGGACTGACACCGTGTGTCCAAGATGTTTCTTTTTCTTCTTCGGGAACCTGGGCTGGACCAGATATCGGCGGTCGTGAATCTCCAGTGCTCTCTGTCGCTTGGTATTGTGATGACATTGATATTACTTATTGTAATATTTGTTGCCCGGATATTTAGCTTTCTACGTCTCTCTCTCTCTCTCTCTCTCTCTCTCTCTCTCTCTCTCTCTCTCTCTCTCTCTCTCTCTCCTCCATCCCTCTCTCTGTCGCTCACTTCCACCCCTCCTCTCCCTCTTCTACCTCTCTCTTTCTTCCACACTTCTCTCACTTTCACCCTCTCTATCTTCTATCCCACTCTCTCTCTCTCTCTCTCTCTCTCTCTCTCTCGGTCGTTCTCTCTCGCTCGCTTTTTCTCTTCCTCTCTCTCTCTCTCTCTCTCTCTCTCTCTCGCTCTCTCCTCCCTCTCTCTTGAGTAGTATTCTCCCATTTAAGACTAATTTCTGTATTCCACCCCTTCTGCTGGTATGTCTCATGTCTGTTTCCTCATGATTGTGATAGGTGATCGTTTAACACCCACAGCTCTCAATACCTCAGCGCTTCTTTTCTTCTCTACGGGCAATGTTCTGGGTGTTCCCATAACTGACACCCTACAACAATGGAAGTAGATAAAACGGTGTTCCACTACTTTATTTGTTAGAGTTGTCATCTACCAATTTGTAAATCGACGAAAACGAGAAATGGAATTAGTAAGCTTAACAACAGTTCAATCGCATGGAAATAAATGGACGCTGCGGCTGGAGCATTCGTCAGTACACAAACAATAAACAGACACTGAAACAGCTACATAGAAAATATTCAAAACTTAATCCGCTGATGTAGATCCATAGAATCGTGCATCTAAAAATGTGGCCGCGCATATCAAATGGATTTATGTTACATCTACGAGATGGAAGAGCTGGACATGTTTGCAAGAACTATTGATCACACAGAGACCCTTGAGCTCTTTGATAGTGAAACCGGGTGCCTAGCCTGCTCGGATAAGTGCGCAACACAGACGGCCTTGTGCGCGTAAATATAAACCACTACTTATATTAGGAAATCGTAAAGATTAGGCAAAAATGCAGCAAAAGGTAGTCCAAAAAGGGTAGTCCAAAAAGGTAGACATTGCCGTCTAGTTGTGAAGAAGTGGTGGGACTTCGCATATTCTAGGTCACGGCATACCACGTGCCGTGACAAGTTCCCTTCCTCGTTGTCCTTCTTTCCCAGATAACTCTCAGAAAATGTTCTGGTAGCCCACTTTTATGACGCTGGGTCGATCCCAGAGTCGTAATAAAGTTAATTGGTTGTAATTTATAGGACGTCGCAATCAATCCCATCATTACTTGACTGTGGTTTATTAGACAATGCTAGTTCAGTAGTTTGCCATTAATTTCTGAACGCCGATGCCTCACACATTCGAAATCAACGCCAATCGGTCTGCTCCCAAACCACCCGCATCCTATTTCGAACCCTGGAGATTCATCCAGAGTGGGGGGTGGGGGATGTCTGTCTCTGTTGGGGATTAAACTCTGACCACTTAATCGACACCACTGGGCAAATTTGTTAAATTCGATTTCACCATTACCCGTACCCCGTTAAACCTCAAGGAGAAGTTATAGTTAGGGTCGATCACCGGCTCAGAATGATAGTCATGTGATTGAATGAGCCAAAAGCAGCTGCCCACTGTTTTACTCTCACAGGCGTATTAATCCGAAGGCGATTGTTGTCCATATGAGGCAACGGACAATTACTTTAACTGGGCAAACGTAATATGGGGAAGATAAACTACCCTTCCTCCCCCCCCCCCCCATCCCCAGTAGTCAGCGCTCGTGAATGGATTCCCTGTATGCCTGAAGGTGGATACGTGAAACAGGTGTGACGTGGTACACATCAGGTGTGACGTGGTACACCTATCGAAGGCAGTAAAAGGATTCAGCCACTACACCAATGTCAGCTGGACTCCAACGATGACTTCTTATTCAGAAAGCAATGACAAACTATATATATATATATATCCTATTTACAGGACATCGCTGTCAACACCAGCATTTTACTGCTGTTGTTGATGTCGTGGCAAGTTTTTACGTTCAGTAGTTTGCCATTGATTTCTGAACGACCGGCTCCCGTGCCAACACGTTAAAACCAGCGCCTCATGGTCTGCTGCCAAATTGGTCGCCGCTGTGTTTCGAACGCAGGTAAGCGGAATTCGTCCTCAAAGACATCGCCACGGAGACGGTTTCGTGACGAAGGTTTTACGGACGCAGTTCGTAATCCCGCATACCACGATCGAAACACAGCTACGTTGATCTTTTTATGAAATGATCTGAGTGCCGGTCGTTCAGAAACCAATGGCAAACTACTGAACGTAAACTTGCCCGAGAATCACGAACAGTAAAAAAAAAATGCTGGGGTTGACTGCTACGTCCATAATGGATATGCAATAGCAAACTACTGAATGTAAATTTGATTAGAAAATCAACCTGGGGTTGCATGTCCTCTGCAAGTGTCGATCAGTACCCGTGGCTTATTTCTCACTTGGTACAGTTAACCTGGCTTAGAGAATAGCGTTGAGGAGGAGATAGCGTTAAACGTTTCTCTATTTTCAACTTATCTGATCTGATGTTTCACCCCTTCGTCTGCCTGGCTGTAAATCCCCGCCATTCAAACAAGGCTGGCTTTATCCTCCAGCCTTCCCCCGACCACACACTTCTGCAATAATACACCCTTTCTTTCATGGCTGATTTTCCCTGCTTGCTATTTTAGCCATAAATGTTGGCACGTGGCCAGATTTAGGCGCCCTCGCAGCACCTGCCGCGAAATTTTTATAAGGGCCCATAGCTGAGTTGTATAGTGTGACCCACCTCAACAAAGATGGGTCGTGTTCCATGCTTGACAAAGACGAGGGTGGAAATTTTAAATAATGTCCTTCTGCTGTTATTGGACAATAAACCGTAGCCCGCTCCCTCCAATCCTGAATGGGGGTTTCGGTGTTGGGGAAAATGGTGGTTGCTGGGGGTGGGGTGACCACGGCGTGCTGACAGGGATGAAGGTCGCACTGACTGACTGGCTGTGAGTGTGTTGAGAAGGTGGGAAGTTTGTGGAGGTGAGGGGGAGGGGGGGAATCGTGTAAAGGTAGCTTTCATTTACAGGTGTGTGACAGTGTGTGCGTGCGAGGGAGAGAGAGAGAGAGAGAGAGAGAGAGAGAGAGAGAGAGAGAGAGCCTGTCTGTGTGGAGTGGGTGGAGAGGGGTGGGGTAAGTGCACGGCCGGGTGGTCATGGGGGACACACCCTCTCAAGGTGCGACTTTTTGGTCTGACCATATGTCTCCAAGGTCAGCGCGGCCTCATTCAGTGGGTGGAGGAACTTACCTGGGAGGTGTCTACACACATTCATTGGCGGATTAGGTCTTGGTTGGACGGAGACAAAGCTATACTACAAGTACATTAACATTTTGAACATGTCTAATATTTACGAGGGGGAATTTACGAAAATAAAGTTCGTTCGTTTGTTCGTTCGAGGGTCCAGACTTGTCACGAGGTCAGCTGGACTCCATGGGTCCGTTATAATCAATGCTGCCAGCTGCCTTCCATACTCACCTAGTCTACTAACTGTTGCAGGACCTGGTACTTAATGGAGACTTTGACCATGTTTTGCGCCTTTGTTTCTGAGATGTCCTACAATACACGGAATGTCAAGTTTATAGGCTGTTGTGTATATCTTGAGTTTCTACGTAATTTTACCTATCAACAGTTTTAGGTTCGATGGTACATCTGCAACACCTTTAACATCTTGCAGAAATCTAAACTATGTCTCGTTAATACAGATCTGATAGATTTGGCTTTCCGTTCTACAGTCTGGTGCTATCCATGTTGCTTTATGTGGTCTTCGGTGAGGAAAAACACTTCGGCCTATGACATTGATTCACTTCGTATAAATTGGTGAATAATTTTCCATTTTCATCCATTACGCCCGTTCCTTGTTTCCCATTCGTTTCTTTCTAACCCATGTTATCCAATCCTATCTTAGTATCAAGATCACTCATCAAGGTTTTGCTATTTCTATTTCTCCGCTTGCCTCTAATATTTTGGAGTTTTTCATGTACGATCTTTCGTTAACTGATTTATCCTGATCATCTGTTGCTGCGAAGCACTGGATCACGTTCATGTTTACTTTCTAATTCTATGATTCTAATTCTTGCCGTTTTTAATCTAGAACTTACAGCTTCTCACTTTATTAGTGCTTTCTCTGTTTGTTTAGATCGCATTAGGTAAGGTCAGTCATTCGCTCAGAGGTTCATTTTCTTCTGTATGGCCTGATCAGCCTGCTGAGGAGTTACAACTGAGGAACCTGAGGAGTTTCAACTGTACTTAGAAGCTTTTTGTTTGCTTCGTCCCACCTTTTACCCCCAAAATTATAATTTTATAATATTCAATTTCTTTTTTTCTAGTGCTGTCTTACCCAAATTCCAGATGCAATGCTGATTTACCGTTTGTTTTAAGTTATGACAAAAATACTACAAGAAATTAACTGTTATTTTTAGATACGTTTTATTTCAGATGGCAGTTCTGGGGTCGCTCCTTGGTGACAAGAAGTAAGTCTGCCATCCATACATGGTAAGGCTTTCTACACCTGCACATGACCTCACACCTCTTCTAGAACAGTCTCAAATATAATCATAATTTACATTATCTCAAACAACAACTAGTATTAAAAATAACATTCCCCCAACTGTGGTACGTTACACCTGCCTTAAGTAATTATAACTGCCATGCCAAAACATAGTTTCAGTGACTCATGTACTATTGATTATTGCACATTGTCCATGCTTCATAAGTGATGTATCGATGAAATAATATTTGAGAGCGGGAAGAAGAAGAGAAGCAGGTCAGACGGGCCTGGCAACCCAATTCTTAACACTCTGAAAACAAAGTTTGTTAGTTCGTTCGTTCCTTTCCTCTGTGTTTGCTGAGGTATTCTTTAAACTTGTTCATAATTGTTTGGATTTTTCAGCTAGTCTTCTATGGGATGGGGTGGCCTCTTACGACTGGCATAGGAGAATTCAGGGAAAAGCC
>JACEFZ010001175.1:0-28349 GCA_014155875.1 Cepaea nemoralis | reverse complement strand
ATTTTTTTTTTTTTTTAAAAACCTTGGTTTTTTTTCCCAAAATTTTAAATTTCTCTAAGAGATTTTTTATTTTTCGGTATGTGCCCAAAAAATATTTATTTTCCTCGTTTTTGTTTAATAATCACTTCTTCAATATTAGGTTCTTGTTGGATAGATCTGTTTGAAATCCTTTCATCCATGGTTTTTTAACCCTTTTTTTACTATTTAAACTCTTTTTTCCTGTTTGTAGACTTGCCCTTCATTTTTCCCCTGCAGCAGGGTTTTATTTCCATATATGTCTAGTCGACTTGGCCAAAAGGATAAGACCACCGCTCTGAAATTTTGGTCCGAAGATGATCAGGTTCATGATTCCCACTACACTGGTATTAAGTTCGACTTCTACGTTGATTTCTCATTCAGAAAGTAATGACAAACTACTGAACATAAAATTACTTATTAGATCAACTTGAGGTCGATTGCAGCACCCTGCAAAAAGACATGCAACATAGTTGTTAATATGCCTTGAATATTTTGTTTGTCCACACTCGATCACATTGGTATTTCTGTTTTAATTTGTAGCTTATTAAGAATCTTTTTGTTTTGTCATATTTACTCCACATTTACTACATTTCCGCTTATTAATGGCATTAACTCTTTATTTCAATTACATCTTTCTCTCTTCCTCCTCTCCCTCTCCCCTCTTTCTCCTCCACTCTTTCCCCAACTTCTTTCCTCTTCTCTCTCTTTTCCCTAATTGGAAGTTGCATATTTACATGTAATGATATTTTGACATCTTTTTCCAAACTTTTTTTTAAAAAATTTACAGCAAAGGAAAAGTACTGTGGTCAGAACATGAAGAACAAGAGTTACAGTCCTTGTTTGAAAAGTATAAAGATGTTGTACATCCTGGTGAGTTTCCTATTGTACCACCATCGTCATTAAGTATTCTAGCACTTTGGGTTTACAAATGAATTCCCTGTTAATTCCCAGTCCATAGATGATGTCTTGTGCCTGTCTCTTTAATTGTGTGTATATTGGCATGATAGACAAGGTGATGGAATGCATCATGCTTTCTGAGTGTTCAATACTGCTGATGGAGCACAACCAAAAGTATAACATGACAGTTCATTCTGCCTATCTTTCCTTCTCTTGTTCTCTCTCTGCATCTGTTTATCATACTCCATGTTTGCATCCTCTCTGTATCTTTCTCCTTCTTTTGACTAGTACTTCACTTTTTTCTGTCCCCCCCCCCCCCCCTCTCTCTCTCTCTCTCTCTCTCTCTCTCTCTCTCTCTCTCTCTCTCTCATCTCTCTCTCATCTCTCTCGTCTCTCTCTCTCTCTCTCCCTCCTTCTCTCCCTCTCCATTTCCTTCCCTCTCTCTCCCTCCCTCCTTCCTCTCCCTCCCTCCTTCCTCTCCCTCCCTCCTTCCTCTCTCTCTCCCTCTCTCTCCCTTCTCCATCTCCCTCTCTCTCTCTCCATCTCCCTCCCTCTTTCTCTCTCCCTCTCTCTCCCTCCCTCCTTCTCTTCTCCATCTCCCTCCCTCTCTCTTTCCCTTCCTCTCTCTCTCTCTCTCTCTCTCTCTCTCTCTCCCTCTCTCTCCATCCCTCTCTCTCTCTTTCTCTCCATCTCTCTATCTCTCTCTCCCTCTCTCTCTCCCTCCCTCCTTCCTCTCTCTCCATTTCCCCCTCTCTCCCTCCCTCCTTCCTCTCCCTCCCTCCTTCCTCTCCCTCCCTCCTTCCTCTCTCTCCATCTCTCCCTCTTTCTCTCTCCCTCCTCCTTCTCCATCTCCTCTCTCTCTCCATCTCCCTCCCTCTTTCTCTCTCCCTCTCTCTCCCTCCCTCCTTCTCTCTCCATCTCCCTCCCTCTCTCTTTCCCTTCCTCCTTCCTCTCTCTCTCTCCATCCCTCTCTCTCTCTTTCTCTCCATCTCTCTATATCTCTCTTTCCCTTCCCCTTCCTCTCTCTCTCTCTCTCTCTCCATCCCTCTCTCTCTCTCTTTCTCTCCATCTCTCTATCTATCTCTCCCTCTCTCCCTCCCTCCTTCCTCTCTCTCCATTTCCCCCCTCTCTCCCATCCATTTCCCCCTCTCTCCCTCCCTCCTTCCTCTCCCTTCCCTCCTTCCTCTGCCGCCCTCCTTCCTCGCTCTCCATCTCCCTCCCTCTTTCTCTCTCCTTCTCTCATCCCTCCTCCTTCTCCATCTCACCTCCCTCTTTCTCCCTCCTTCTCTCTCCCCTCCCTCCTTCTCTCTCCATCTCCCTCCCTCTCTCTTTCCCTTCCTCCTTCCTCTCTCTCTCCATCCCTCTCTCTCTCTTTCTCTCCATCTCTCTATATCTCTCTCTCCCTCTCTCTCCTCCCTCCTTCCTCTCTCTCCATTTCCCCCTCTCTCTCCCTCCCTCCTTCCTCTCCCTCCCTCTTTCTCTCTTCTCTCTCTCTCCCTCCCTCCTTCCTCTCTCTCTCCATCTCCCTCTCTCTCTCTCCATCTCCCTCCCTATTTCTCTGCTCCCTCTCTCTTTCCCTTCCTCCTTCCTCTCTCTCCATCCCTCTCTCTCTTTCTCTCCATCTCTCTCTCTCTCTCCATCTCTCTCTCTCCATCTTTCTCTCTCTCTCTCTCTCTCTCTCTCTCTCTTTCTCTCTCTCTCAGTATAATTTACAGTATTTTACTAACATTCTACATTAATGGCTACTTTGCTGTTAACCCATGTGTTCAAATATAGGTTTATCTTCTCTCCCTAGAACTTGATTTAATGGAGCTGATTAAAGGTGAACTGACATCATCCCACACAAGGCTGCAAATACTGAGAGAGTTAAAAAGACAAAGGCTCATAACAAGTGCAAGAGACATCAAGAGGAAAGGCCCAAAGTAAAGACATAGACTATTATGTTTTGTTTTGTTTGTAAATCCTCAGCAAGACTCAGATGCTAACTCTTTAAAGTCTGATGCACTCATGTCAATTTGCCAGAGCACGGGACAGGGAGGTCCTGTAGCACGACCATGTGTGGATGTATGAGTGTTAGGACCATCATACTTTGTAGGCCTGGGTGCACAAATGAGGTGGCCAGGCTTTCCCTCTTGTAAGCGAATGTTCGACGGGCATCGAACCCTCAGTCCGTACAGCGCCTATGTTATTGTCAGTATAGCTTCCTAGCCTGCTAGACCCACATGCCCACTGAAAAGAGGCTCTGTCCATTGGAGTGGGGTTAATGTAGAGACTTCTCTCCTTACCCCGTACCAAATTACCATCTCCGTAGTGAGCGTATACAGAGCTCTCCATACCCTCCCCAAGTCCACACACCGCATTTTGGCAGTATGTACTGTTATCTTGATTTTTAATTTATATTTTTAAAAATTATTAATTTATATATTATTGGTACCTTGAAGAGACATATTAAGATGTAAACAGGTCATGATTCAGCACTGCATGTGCAGACAGGCTGGGATGAGGTTGAGGTTGGTCATGTTTCCTTCATGTATTTTAGGTATCTCATTGTCAGCAATCTACTGCCCAGTATCCTGGGAGAAAGAGATATTATATATCCATAGGAAATGTAGCTGTATAATAAATCAGAATGTTAATACATAAGTATGTAAAATGTAGAGGACTTTTTTGTATGCATCTCTAAGTGCATTGGGCACATGGTAAGTACAGATCTCTTTTACATGCCTTAATGTACATAGGATATATAGTGCTAGCTTAGTAAATCACAAATAGACAATAAATGCTGGGATTGAATGCAATGTCATGTACAGGACATGCAACTAACTGTTAACATTAAACACTTAATAGCATGATCTCATATACATGCATGTGTATGCATTTTACTGGCTTTGATTTGAAATGAGTTTCTTGCCTGTCATACCATTAGACCACCCAAGTGGACAGATGAGGAGCTGGAACAAGTCAAGGAAGCATTTAACATGCATCGTGCATCTGATTGTAAGTTTGTAGAAGCTTGTTTGTGTGAGAGGGAGGGAGGGGATGGGGGGGGGGGGAGGAGGGAGATGGATGCTACATTGTGAGTACAAGACATCCATTGTTAAGATGGAGGCTACATTGTAAGTACTAGAGATCCATTAGAACATTGATGCTACATTTAAGTACAAATATTCATTATAACATGAATGCTACGTTGTAAGTACAAGATATCCATTATAACATAATGATATTATGTTATAAGTACAAGATATTCATAATATGAGGAATGCCACACCTAGTGGCTATGAAGGCCAAATTCTCCTTTGGGAGACCCGTGTTCAATCCTTGGTAAGGTGTGGATCTTTTTTCTTTCGGGGGCTAAATGGAAAGCTGCACAGTTTGTGGCGACTGCTCTAGCCAGGTGGCCTTAGTTCCTCAGGCACAAGACCTCATGTGATCTATGGGAGAAAGTGGACCACTTATGGAGGTATAAAAGTGAAACTTTATAAACCCAAAAACACTTTATGGTTGCTACCACTGATGTGAACATCTATTTTCTGTATAAAACCTGCTATCTGTTGCTGTTCCTGCTGTCTGTTGCGGTTCCTGCTGTCTACTCCATGGTAGAATATTTCCTGTGTCTGAGAGGTTACTATGTCTGCAGAATGAGTGCTCTTGTCTTCTCCCTTGGATCATAACAGAGGCTCTTAGTTGTTGTTGGAGGAATCCAATCGTTTGAGTTGTTCTTTCTAACTTGAAGCTTAGATGATGTCTTAGTTTTCAACTCAG
The DNA here is from genome assembly GCA_014155875.1 of Cepaea nemoralis. Taxonomy (NCBI): domain Eukaryota; kingdom Metazoa; phylum Mollusca; class Gastropoda; order Stylommatophora; family Helicidae; genus Cepaea; species Cepaea nemoralis. The sequence goes on along the minus strand of JACEFZ010001175.1, from coordinate 23,669 downwards.
GCTAGTGGTGCACTCATTCTGAACATGCTCATGAGATTCCCAAACGGTGAGTGCAAGTACTGGGTGCTGATTGCTTTCCATCAATGGGGAATTTTTGTGATTCTCTTGCAGTATGGCAGTGTTCAAAGTGTGTGGTCTTCTGGCGCTTCTTCGCTGTAGACACACAACTGCAGGGAGGCAAGTAGACTGTCTTGAGAATCTCAGTACAGTGCACATAATCTGTAGCATTGGTGAGGATCACATTGAGAATGTTCTACTTCTGCCCTTTATCCGCCATTGCAGCACAGGCCCCCCCCCCCCCCCCCCCCCCCCCCCCCCCCCCCCCCCCCCCCCCCAAACTCTTCGCTAAGTCATCAAGTCTTTTGCTGTGTCTTGCATTTTCCTGCATGTCTTACCCATATTATTCATTATCATTTTGCCGTCAAGCTTCATGGGGGTGGAATAAATAGCAGCACTCTAGTGCCCAATGGGTGGCACTCATCATCATCATGTGCTATGTCGACAAGAGTGGGCAGACATGTTTCACCATCTCTCAACTCTGTGTTCTTGTCGACCGTGCCATGTGGCCAAGCCATCCAGGTATTTACTTCTCTGGCACCGGATAGTTTCATCCCGTGTGATTGTACAATGTCTTTGATGTCATTAATCCAGTTTCTTCTCAGGCGTCCTATTGCTCTCATATCACATGTTCTTTGATGTAGGGCCAGTGCTGGTAGTTGATGGCGTTGCATTCTAACGAGATGGCCAAACCATTTGATCATCTTTCTTTCAAAATATGTCGCACAAGCTGTTGATCCCACAGTCTGTCTGATAACATCATTTCTTATTGGGTCTCAGAAAGTTAAGTTGGCAGCTCTCCTCAAGCATCTCATCTCGCTGGTGTTGATCCCACTGTCTGTCTGATAACATCATTTCTTATTGGGTCTCAGAAAGTTAAGTTGGCAGCTCTCCTCAAGCATCTCATCTCGCTGGTGTTGATCCCACTGTCTGTCTGATAACATCATTTCTTATTGGGTCTCAGAAAGTTAAGTTGGCAGCTCTCCTCAAGCATCTCATCTCGCTGGTGTTGATTATTCATCTCTGTCTCTAATTCTGTTCTCCATGTTTTTTTAGTCTCCCTCTATTTTATTTTATTTGTGCATTCCAGAAAAACAAATTTCTAGTGCAAACTATTTGGTTTTCTCAGCAGTAGCGTCTTTTCTTCTTCTTCCCGGAATCTGCTTATTTTTTTTATCCCTGAGCTCTGTATGAGTGATTCTGTCATATCAGTCTTTATTTGGTCTTTAACAGCTAATATACCAAAATTATCATCTGTATGGGGATACATCAGATAGATCTTTGTTTTCATGGAATTGGTCTGGAGGAGACATTGGCAGTCATGACTTTCCAACCCTCTCTGTTATTTCACACCTTGAAGAAGTTGGTGTTGCCCATATTATCACTTGCTCTCCACACCATATTATCACACCTCTCGCTTTGCTTTCCACATGTACACTTCTCTCTGTGTTTGTCACTTATATCTCTCTCTGTGCTTTCTACATATACCTCTCTGTGTGTTTTCCACATATACTTCTCTCTGTGTTTTCCACATATACCTCTCTCTGTGTGTTTTCCACATATACCTCTCTCTGTGTTTTCCACATACACCCCTCTGTGTTTTCCACATACACCTATCTCTATGTTTTCCAAATACACCTCTCACTATGTTTTTTCCACATTCACCTCTGTTTTTTCCACATACACCTCTCTGTGCATTCCATATTATACGTCCCTCTCTGTGCTTCCCACATAAACCTGTCTCTGTGCTGTCCACATACACCGGTGCTTTCACATACACCCCTCTCTGTGACTTCCACATACACCCCTCTCTGTGCTTTCCACATACACCCCTCTCTGTGCTTTCACATACACCCCTCTCTGTGCTTTCCACATACACCCCTCTCTGTGACTTCCACATACACCTCTCTCTCTGTGCTTTCCACACACACCCCTTTCCACATATACCTCTCTCTGTGTTTTCCACATATACCTCTCTCTGTGTTTTCCACATACACCCCTCTGTGTTTTCCACATACACCTATCTCTATGTTTTCCAAATACACCTCACTATGTTTTTTCCACATTCACCTCTGTTTTTTCCACATACACCTCTCTGTGCATTCCATATTATACGTCCCTCTCTGTGCTTCCCACATAAACCTGTCTCTGTGCTGTCCACATACACCGGTGCTTTCACATACACCCCTCTCTGTGACTTCCACATACACCCCTCTCTGTGCTTTCCACATACACCCCTCTCTGTGCTTTCACATACACCCCTCTCTGTGCTTTCCACATACACCCCTCTCTGTGACTTCCACATACACCTCTCTCTCTGTGCTTTCCACATACACCCCTTTCTGTGCTTTCCATATACACCTTTATGCTTTCCACTTACATCTTTCTCTGTGCTTTCCAAATAAACCCCTGTCTTCGTTTTCCCACATACATCTCTCACTGTGCTTTCCACATACATCTCTCACTGTGCTTTCCACATACATCTCTCACTGTGCTTTCCACATACACATCTCACTGTGCTTTCCACATACACATCTCTCTGTGTTTTCCACATACACCTCTCTCTGTTCATTCCACATACACCTCTCTCTGTGCATTCCACATACACCTCTTTCTGTGATTTCTACATACACCTCTCTCTATGCTTTCCACATACACCTCTCTCTCTGTGTGCTTTCCACATAACCTCTCTCTGTACTTTCCACATACACCTTTCTGTGCTTTCCATATATAACTCTGTGCTTTCCACACACACCTCTCTATGCTTTCCACATACACTTCTCTCTATGCTTTCCACATACACCTTTCTGTGCTTTTCACATAAACCTCTCTCTTTCTTCCTCTGCATCTCTTGCCCATACAAGGCCAGTGTCTCCATCCCATCTCTTCTGCTGACATACCTTGTACATTTTATCTGTCCCTCATAACCTAGAGTGATCTTGTGACACATTCAGCTCTCAGTACCTCAACTTTTGTCCTCTTGTCAGTGCAGCTGATGGATAAAAGACAGATAAGTAATATACTCAGTAACATTGAATCAAATGATTTCAAGCAGTCTACATTCTGTCTCCCAATTTGCTTTTGGGAGCTGAGGTAGTGCGGTCACCAGCATGCTTGCCTCCTGACAGGGATTTCGTGGTGGGAATTGTTTTCAGTCACTTGGGCTCTGGACTTGACCCACCATAAAATTAATACCAGGAAATGTATATCACCCATTGAGTGTTGATTGTTCTAAACATATGTGTGTAGCACCACATGCCCAGTACAGCTTGTGGTGTGAAAAGAGGCCTTTTACATTTAAAAAAATCATGACTTTAATCTTGCGTCTGCAGATCCCATTGCTGAAATTATGAAGACATTGAACACCAGCAAGTCGAAGCGGGTTGTCATTGCCAAGCTGATTGATCTAGGGTTGGTGCAGGATAAGAAAGAGCTGTTGAAGCAAAGATCTTCCAAGAGAAAAGGCAGCGGGAAACATGTCGATGTCAGTGACGGGGATGAAGACAGGCTGTTTGGAGAGACTGGGCGGAGAGGTGAGATTAATTCGAGAATTAGTAGAACAATTCTTGTTTTGTGTTTCTTAGGTGTCAGAATTTAAATTTTTTAAAAATCTGTCACATTTAACTCTAAAAGGATGAGGAAAGGGGTGGGGGGAGAAGAGAAATTGGGAGATATTTCTCAGCATTGTTGGAGGATGGGGTTAATTAGGGCCAATACCTCCAAGCATTTGTGACCCGTGGCTAGTATTTAGGGCTGAAATCTCCAGCATTTGTGAAGGGAGGTCAGTATTTAGGGCTGATATTTCCAAGCAATCATGACATGAGAACTATTTGGGGCTGATGTTTACAAGCATTCGTGACATGAGAACTATATTTGGGGCTGATATTTCCAAGCATTTGTGACATGAGAACTATATTTGGGGCTATTTCCAAGCATTTGTGACATGAGAACTATTTGTGGCTATTTCCAAGCATTCGTGACATGAGGTCTGTATTTGGGCTGTTATCTCCAAGATTTTATGAGAGGGAACAATCAATCAATCAATCAATGAATCATGTGCCATGCCGGAAAGCGTGGGCGGTCATGACTCACCATTTCACTCGATCACCAGAGTCGTGGATCAGCTCAGTGTTCCTGTCTCATCCATGCCACGTGGCCAAGCCATCCAGGTATTTTCCTCTCAGTCTTCCGCTTGGTCTGTTCCCCTCGATCTTGCCAGTTGTCAATAAGTTCTCCATTCCATTTCTTCTGATAACATGTCCAAAAAATCTTGACTGTCTTCGTCTAATTTCTCTAATCAGTCTACGATGTTCATTTGTCTCCTGTAGTACTTGTTCATTGGTTTTTCTGTCTGTCCATGGTATTCTTTGCATTTTCCTCAGAAACCACATTTCTGTAGGAGGGAACAATATTTAGGGCATTTTCCAAGCATTGGTCATGGAGGCTAGTATTTTGGGCTGATATTTCTAAACCTCGTGAGGGGAGGCAAGTATTTTAATCTGATATATCCATGATGATGTTTGTCCATCAAGAATGATGATGGCCATTCATTTCATCCAGTGGTTTTTGAAAGTTTGGAGCCATAAGGTCTAAGATGGATGGTAAGGCCTACTTTGGCTCGAAATGTTCTTTGACAATGTGGGCTAAGAATGCTTGACCTTCCTGGAGGAGGATCTCCTGCATTGGTTTTTTTTTTTGTCCAGCTCTTGCAGTCCTGTTTGCTTCACAAGTGACTATACCCTTGCGTAATGATGTACACCACAAATGTTGGTCTTTGCTAGCAGTCTCCCAAGTGTCATGATGAATTCCAAAAGCTTTTAGTGAGATCTTCAGTGTCTTTATAGCTTTTCCTCTGGCCATGATATAGTATATGTGAAGGCATATCGCTTCACACCCCAATGGCACTGCCATGGAACTACCTTCATCTTACACAGAAGATGCCTATGTACAGGGTGACCCCAAAAAAACATACGGAACCAACAAATCTTTGAACTTGAATAACGAAGACACAAACCATAGAATGTACGATTTATTGCCAGGCATATTTCACTGCATCTCGTCAGGTACATACTGCAGATGTCACACAACGTAAAGTAAAATACGTACATTCTATGGTTTGTGTCTTCGTTATTCAAATTCACTACAGGAAATCTTTGAATAATTGAGAAAGTTTTAGGCATCATTAGGACGATGCAGAGGATTGGATCGAGATCAACAGTAGTTCCAGCAAGACGGGGCCACCCCCACACATCAAATGACTCTCAATCCTGGCTGAGAGAGCGACTTCAGGGAAGACTGATCAGCATAAAGTGTGACTTGGAGTTGACACTACGTTCACTTGACTTGAACCCCCTAGACTTTTATCTGTGGGGGTATCTCAAGGATAATGTGTACCAGAACAACCCTCAAATGACTGGTGAACAGTAATCACAGCAAAGATCAGGGAAATCCCACAGAAGAATGCGGTCGAGTAACTGACAATTTAGCGCAACTTATGCAAGTGTGCATCCAATGCTGCGGAGGCCATTTGGAGCATATTTTGGAAAGAAGATAACTTTTATGCAAAGCTATCGAGGTAATTGAAACTTTTGGAAATGATTGTACACAGACTAAAGTTTATGTTCACCTAATTTCAAGAAATATGCTTGACATTTGTAGGATTTAATAAACTCTTTATGGGTTCGTTCTGTTTGTGTGTGTGTATGTCACCCTGTAGTTGCTGTACGTGCTGTTTTTACAGCTTTGGGCTTAGATACTGTTTTGTTTATAACTTTTCTGGTTTCAAAGTGAAATTTGCATTTCTTCACAGGAAAATCCAAGAAACGGAATGACAGTGATGACAGCGAGGAAGATGAAGATGATGACAGTGATGAAGATGATGATGATAACGATTACCATGAAGATGAAAGTGATGATGGTGACAACATCCCTGAAGCTGGCCATCAGAGCATGGTTAGACCCACAGCTGCAGCTGTAAATGACTCCATCCGAGATGTGAAGGAAAAAGGTATGGGCACTGTGCCATGTGAATATTTCTTCCTCCATGCAGTGGTTTAGAGGAGTGATGTATATCCCTGCTTTTATACCTGGTCTGATTCATTGTGATAACAGATAAAATAAAAGGTTGGTATACTTTCCCTGATCCTGAAGTAGTAGATTGGATTCTAGCCTTCTCAGATTAGGGTAGAAAACTTGAAGAACTCGTATTTAAATTCATCATTTGCAGGTCCACCAGTCTCCCTGGTCTAGGGGTTACTTGACTTTCTCCGCAATCCCGTATACTCTCGTGAGTAACGTGACATGCGCGAGAATCGGTAGTGGTTCTCTCCGCGTCGGTAACTTACGGGGTATGTGAGCCGGTCGCTCAGAAAGTAATGGCAAACTACTGAGAATAATCTTGCCAAGAAACCAACAATCAGCTGAAAGATGCTGATGTTGACAGCGATGTCCTGTAAAAGGATATGCGAACAAACAAACAAAAAATATGCAGTCCGCATGGCCGAATGGATAAGAACGAGTATTCTTAAACATCCGGTGTGCTGATGCCGAGGTTAGCATTTCCACCCCTACACCGGACAGCTGGACTAAAATGTTGACCTGTCGTCCTTGACTTGGGGATGTTAATTACAGGTACCTCTGAAGTTGGAGTAGGTTCGCCTGATGGTGCGCGACACTGTTAATAGGGCAAGCTAACCCACACGCAAAATTCAGTCCATCACTACTATAAATAGTGTGGATGGACTACGCTTGAATTCAAAGCGAGCGAGCACCAAAAAAATATTCATATCATGTAACATGTCCCTTGCAGATTGATGCTCTCATCACAGCCTGCTGAATACACACTTGATCCTTCACCAGTTTTCTTGCCCAGGATTTCTTTCATGTGCTGGTTTCCCTTTGCCTCATTATCCTGGAGCCATGCCTTGTCTGCTGTTCTTTCTAAACCACCATGTAAATGTGTGCATTAAAAATCCCTCGCTGTTGGAAATCACAATAGGCCTCTGCTTCTTCCCATGATCTCCCATTGGAGGATAGTCCTTCAACCAATTCATGCCAAGCCATGCTATCTCCTGCAGCCCCCCCCCTTCATCTCTCCATCTTGTTTATCTCTGCCACTAACTCTTTTCTCCATGTGTTTTTAGGTGTCCTGTTTTATTGGCCCTGGGGGTACCAAAGAAAAGACTTTCTAGTTATACTATCATCAGGTTTTCTAACCAGCGCCAGCATCTTTTCCTTACTTCTTGATTTGCTGGAGTCTGTCTAGATTACACCCTCAGCTCTGCATTAGTGATTTTAGTCCTTCAGCTCCGCTCTAGTTAAATGTCAGATTAGAAAATTATATCTCAACATCATTTATGGCATGTAAATGATTCTGGTATATACATCTAGATTCTCACTGGCAGTACAGAGTTTGTGCACTGTACCTAGATTCTCCTTGTGTGATTTGTGGAAAGAGACAGGCCACTTAGGGAGGTATGAAAGTGATGCTTTACAAGTCAAACCAAACCACACTTGGTGGCTCTGCCTCAGATGTGAACATCTTTTGTGGATAAAATCTGCTGTCCATTGCAGATCCTGCTCTCTACTCCATGGTTGAGTTGCTAGTGTGGCTGAGAAGTTAGGGTGCCTGCCTCAGGCTCAGGAAGTATCAGGTTGAATCTCAGCACAAGGCTGGAAATTATTCCAAGAACCACTGGTAGCTAATGATCTCAGAACAGGCTGGAATTATTCCAAGAACCACTGGTAGCTAATGATCTCAGAACAGGGCTGGGAATGATTCCAAGAACCACTGGTAGCTAATGATCTCAGAACAGGGCTGGGAATTATTCCAAGAACCATTGGTAGCTAATGATCTCAGAACAGGGCATGGAATTATTCCAAGAACCATTGGTAGCTAATGATCTCAGAACAGGGCTGGGAATTATTCCAAGAACCATTGGTAGCTAATGATCTCAGAACAGGGCTGGGAATTATTCCAAGAACCATTGGTAGCTAATGAAAACACACACTCCCCTGCTCTCCTGGGTAGTGAGAGTGAGATTCTTCTCAGATAAGTGTGAAAAACGGGCGGTCTCGTGTTCAAGTTCTGCATGTTAAAAACCCCACAGTAGTTGGAAATTGCATAGAGTAGGCTGTAAGGCTGCTATCCTGGCAAAATGTTAGGAAAGAAAACCTGCTCACTGGTGGATAGAATCTGTGACCTTGGATGGGAATCTGTCTAGAGGAAGCAGATCTTACACAGATGCATGCCAAAGTCAGACACACTGACCTCTGAGGTAGAAAAGTATGTGTAATACTCTCCTCAAAACAGGAACAAACAGGAAGAAGAAGTTTCAGCTCCTTGCAGCCGCAGCTTGTGTGTTGAGCCTCTTATTAGAGAGGGCAGATCTGATGAAGGGTGATGTGAAATTTGGTGTACTGTCTGACATGTGCAATCTGGGATATGTAACTGGTTGAGACAATACAGGTGTGTTTGCAGTTATTAAAATATTACTTTCAACTTTGGAACTATTGCTAAAGCACACACTTTCTGTGTTTTATGTTTTTCATAGTTTAGATATTGAAATAAGTACACATTTACTTTCAAATTGGAACTGTTGTTAAAGCACTCAGTTCTCTGTGTTTTATGAATTTCATATGTTGGATCGTGATATCAAGACAGTGGTCATCTTCGTCCCCCAATAGAGGCACAATGAATTTTTCCAGCTAGTGCAGCTCTGGGGCACACCCAACCTTTACACAATTTTATTTCTTGAATTGTCTCTAAAGTAAAAGTGATGAGAAAGGTAACTGACCACCTTACCTCCTCTGTCATGGCCTAGGATATGGGAAACATTAACACTTCACACCCCACCATCAGTATCTGCTGTGGGAATATTTTACCTTTTTCTTTAGCAAATACTCATCATCATCAAGTGCCGTGCCGACTGGTGTAGACGTTCATGACTCTCCGCAGATCTCTGTCCTTGGTTTTCTGGATCAACTCTGTTGGTGATATTCCTCCATGCCACTGTCGCAATCCATCCAGCATCATTTCTCGTGGTCTGCCTCTACCTCTGCCTCTCTTCCCCTCGATATTTCCAGTTGTCACGATGTTCTCCATCACATGGCCAAAAAAAGCTGTTTGTCCCTTTCTTATTGTTGCATATAATGTTCTAGTTTCGCCAGACATTTGTCGTTAGTTACTTTGGCAGTCCAAAGATTTTGCAACATTCGTCTAAGGAACCACATCTCTGTTGCTTCAAATCTCTTCCTAATTTGTTCATTTATATTCCAAGATTCACAACCATACAGCAAAACAGGTTTTCGTTAACTTTTTCGCGTAGGGGATGGATTTATTCATCTCTTGAGTGTAATTGGTGTGCCAGGATGTAAAACCAGGAGTTTCTACTCAAGATCTGCGCGGGTGCTACGGAGTTCGTGCATCGAGCGAAGCCATCCTTGAGTGAATTTTCAGCAGCGTGTGTGGTTATCAGCAGTCTTGTGTTTACGTTTTTTCAACATGGCGGAACAACGTGTGTTTTCCGAGCTGTCAACAGTCAACATAACGAAGCGACGTGGTAGCCGCGCAGGGACAAAGAAGCAAGGTAAGCGCGGGGGTTTGAGGCGTTTTAGACTCAAGTGTCACCGTCTAGGACTCAGGAACATCCGTATTCTATATTGGAACTGTGCCAGTGTAAAACAACGGGGCTCTATTTTAGAAACCCTAGTTTACAGGAACGACATTGTAGCACTCCAGGAGACGAGACTGGGCGATCAGCTACTCCGAATTGCCGGCTTCAAATGTTTCTACAACAGACGACATCTGGGAACGGCGATTCTCGTTCGCGACAGCATGGTGGCGTCAGAGCTAGACATGTCCAGTTGGGACAGTGACGATATACAAATACAGGCGTTGAGAGTTCATTCCAGTACACCATTCGTGTTGGTTAATGTTTATGCCCGCAATGCGAGTATGGACGACCAGAAGTGGCAGTGCTTAAGTGGCATATTAGGCCACGAGAGAAATGTTATTTTCTGTGGTGACTTCAACGCTAAAGGCAGATCATGGGGAAACACTTCCTCCAATACACAAGGGGAGGAGCTCGAGACTGCACTGGAAACCATCGACCTGGTTTGTATCAACAGTGGCTGTGTCACCAGGACAGCAAGCCGTCCAGGCGATGAGGACAGTGCTATTGATCTGGCACTAGTTTCACCTTCACTCACTACAGTGTGTAGATGGGGTGTCCTAGGACACCATGGCAGCGACCACCACCCTTGCAGCATATTGGTGGAGAAAGGCAGAACCAGGCAGCACAAGCTAAAGGTAAAGACGTTCCAGTATGACAGTACAGGGCAAGATGTGGTGAGTAAAATAATGACGTGACAAGCGCAGAACGTTTCAGGGCAGGAAAAAAAGCTGGGAGCAGCCACCGTGGTGGAGTTTCGAGGTGGAGAAGGCTTGGGTGGATAAGCGTAGTGCTGTAAGGAGATGGCAAAATGCCAAGAAGAACAGAGCTGGTCATCCTAGTCCCTGCTTGCACTTAGAAAGAGAGATGCACACAAAAGTAAGCTATTTCAAAAAACTGGTCAATGGTGGTTAAAAGCGAAAAATGGGCAGAGGTGTGTCAAAGAGTAAGCACAGACAAGTCACTGAAATTGTTCTGGCGACTACATAAAAGCATGAGTGGTGTAGTCAAGAATAAGAGCATTTCTGACTTCCAAGGTGCTGACCTCATCTGGCAGAGGACTGACGAGGACAAGGGCAAAGCCCTCTTTGAACGCTACCTTGAGCAGAGGAACCAGACAGACATGGGAGGCCGGAATCTGGCCAAGGAGGTCACCTCAGACAGATGCAAGGCCCAGAACACTTCGGATGAAGACACAGTGACAGTGAAAGAAATCAAGGCTGTGCTTCGACGATCAAAAAACAGTGCTCCAGGTCCTGATGGCATAAGATACGACGACATAAATCGGTGTACCGACAATGAGCTAGAGAAACTAGCAGACATGTACAACAACAGTATAGGGAGTGCTAGCATCAAGGAGGAATGGTTACACAGCTATCTGATTCCCTTGCCGAAGCCTGACAAAGACCACAAAAAAATTCAGGGATATCGAATTATAACCATGCAGAATACAATAGGCAAGCTGCTGGAGAAGGTAATTGCCAGGAAAATATCAAGCCAACTAGAGAGGCAAGGTGTTTTCCCACCTACCCTGGGTGGGTACCGTCCAAAAAGAGAAACCTGGACCAATGCAGCAGTCTTTGCCCATGATGTCTATGAAGGTTTCCACTCAGGCACTGAAACCGTTGCTGCAGCGATTGATCTTGAGGACGCATACAACAGAGTACCACTGGATTTTTTAATGTTTCAGCTTCTTGAACTAAACGTAAGTCCATTCCTCCTTAGTTGGATCGCTGCAGCCCTCTTCCAACGGAAAGTAGTTTTTAGATGTGGCAGTTGGACTTCGGAACCAACAACAATATATCCTGGCCTACCACAGGGATCACCATTATCTCCGGTACTGTTCAACGCCTACACAGTGAGAATCACCAGTGAGCAGATCACTGGACCTGGCAGGACATTGTCATATGCCGATGATGTTTTAGTGTATCGTCAGGGTAAGGATAGAGAGGAGGTTGCTGTGGAACTACAAACCGAACTCAATCGCATAAGTACTTGGTGTGATGAAGCTGGGGCAATGGTCAACCCAACAAAGGCAACAGTGACTTGGTTCTCGTTGAATAATCATATTGTCAACAATCCAACACCAACTGTAATGCTGTGTTCAGAGACGGTGGAAAGAACGCAGGCAATGAATTACCTGGGGATACGGTTTGATCGAAGCCTTGCTTATAATGTGCACATAGACCAGGTGATAACAAAGGCCAAGCGGGGTTTGGCAGCGATGCGGGTGATGGCGGCAGCAAACTGTGAGCAGCGCCATCTATGTCTTCTGTACGAGGGGCTGGTCATGTCTGTTTTGGAGTATGCAATGGCAATCCTGACTGTCAGCCATAAGCAGATAGAAAGGATGGAAAGGATACAGAATGAAGCTATGCGCATTATTCTTGGATGTACAAGAGATACAGCATGCAGGGCGATGCGCTACCTTCTTGATTTTCCAACCATTGAAGAGAGAATGCAAGTTTGCAGGGCACGCGCCTACCTCAGAATTAATGCAAACACACAGCATCCACTGCATAGTGAAATTAGGAAGGTGAAGGGCAGCAGGTTAAAAAGAGGACGGTCGTGGATGGGTCAAGCCGAAGACATTCTTCAACAGGTGTGTTCACTGGAGGACTTAGAACCTGGCGAGGAGTGGGTGCAAGTGCCAACAGACTTCTGCACATCCTTTTCAGTTTGCATCCAACTAGATAGAAAATGCAGACAAGGAAATCCGGCTGCTGTGGAGGCTGAAGTACAAGCGTTGATTTTCGAGAATTCGCTAGACAGTGACGCGGTCATCTACACAGATGGGTCGGTCGTCCGACATGTGAGAAGCTCATGGGCCTTTACAGCTCGGGCCGGAGGGAGAATTGTGAAGGAGGACTCTGGTGCTTTCACTGAGACCATAAGTAGCCTGACCATGGAAGTCATGGCAGTAAGTAAAGCAATAACATGGCTCGAGACACAGACATTCACTAGGGCTTGTTTCCTTAGCGACTCAATGAACATGATCAAGAGGATAGAGGAGGGGTCGATCCGAAGAGAATGGTTGCTGCCTCTGGAGCGGTCTCGGCTGGCAAAGATTAGTTTCATCTTCGTGCCAGGGCATGCGGGAGTACAAGGAAATGAGCGGGCTGACAAGCTCGCAGGTGAGGCTACTGTGGAGGGCGGACGCGCCATGGACCAGGCTGACATTCTGAATGCTCTACGAGAAGTGAGACTTTTGCAAGAACCAAGTGATGACTGTAAATCTACAACAATGGCCAGACTGCGAGAGCAGCAAATTAAAAGAGGGGTGGCCAAACAAGAACACTACGCAGGAAGCCAAAGAAGATTGATAAACCAACACAGAACTGGCGTCGTTAGCCGCTACACGCTGCGGGATTTGCTGAGGAGGGGATCCGAGCACTTATGGACTGAATGGTCCGATGTGCAACGAGGATGATCTGTCGACTAACTAACTAACTAACTAAAACAGGTTCTATATAGAACCACAGCACTCTCATTCTTACATTCAATGATAGCGACTTATTGCATAAGATATTCTTCATTTTTTTAAATGCAGCCTTTGCTTGCCCTATTCTGCTCTTAATCTTTGTTGTGCATCTTCCTTCTGATGTTATTAATCTCCCTAGATATTTAAAACTATCCACTTGGTGAAGAATTTTCCCTTCTATCTCTATTTCACATTTGGGTGTCACAACTAATTCAGATTGTATTTATTTTGTAAATTTTATTTAGGTTATCATAGACAGCTAGCTTGGATTGTAAGAGGACTGAGAAATGCAGCAGAAGATAGAAGTGATGGAGGTAAGTTTCATACTGAATTTGATGTTATTTTCACCTGTATTTTGTAGAATGTTGTGGATCCTTTGCGTACTATAGTACTTATTTTTGTATCATATTATTTCATTTTATATATTTATTGATTGTTTCTGATTTGTGATAAGTTACACTTCATTTTCAAACTAAACTCATTTTCACCTGTGTTATGATGGGGTTCTTTGTAAGGTATGTACATGGTGTCTGTGTTTAGTATGTCCCTTCTTTTCGCAGGAGCTAAATATACCTACTTGTTTGCAGTCCATATTGTTATATCCTGCTGCAGCCGCTGCTTTTTCTTTTGTGGATCAGGAAGGAAAAAAATATAATACCTATATTCTTCTTCTTCTTCTTCTTCTTCTTCTTCTTCTTCTTCTTCTTCTTCTTCTTCTTCTTCTTCTTCTTCTTCTTCTTCTTCTTCTTCTTCTTCTTCTTCTTCTTCATATTCTTCTTCATATTCTTCGTATTCTTCTTCATATTCTTCGTATTCTTCGTATTCTTCTTCTTCCTCTTCTTCTGCTTATAATCGATTCAGTGTGTCTTTCTTGATCGTGTCTGTCCAAAGCCCTTTGTCTTGTGTGCTGCCAATCATTTCTGATACTGATATTCCTCCATGCCATGATCTCAGACTGTCCAGTATCCACTCTCTTGGTCTCTTCCTGTATGTCTTCCACTCTAGCTTTCCCATCGTGATGACATACTCCAGCTTTCCCTCTTTTCCCTTCTCAGGACATGCCTAAAGAATGTGGACTGTACTGACTTTCTACAAAATCTGCATTCGAGCAAAACTGGCTCTTACATAGCATCATATATATATATATAGCATCATATCTCAGAAATACTTTTTTCATATTAGTCTCAGTGCTTTGGAAAGAACACAGATGAAAGACGTGGTTCCTGGAAGATGAAGCGGGGTTGACCAGAATGAAGATGGACACATAACTTTGCGGACACTTTGGGCATAAACATGAATATGGAAGGACAAAGGATGGAGGATCTTTTCAGTAGGACCTGCTATATGAAGATGATGGTATTGCATTTAAATGTTTTCATAGGATCTTCCAGTTTCATTTTATTTCAAACATGCATGTTGAAAGTATTCATTGATAATTTTCCTTTTAAATTTTTTGCTTCGATAGTTTCTGTTCCTACACCTCTCGTGCCACTGACAGAGGAAAATGAAACTGCCATGGAAGATGAAATGTTCCTAGTATTTCTACGCTCCATTGGAATAAGTCCACCAGCTAATGAGCAGGTATGAACTAGTAAGACGCACAAACCCAACATACAGACATTACAGTTTATTGCTATGTTTTATCAACAAATTAAGTCATACCAAATGTACGCAGACACTACCACATAGATATTTCAGTTCATTGCTGTGTCTTATCAACATATTTAGCAATGCTAAATACACGCAAACACTATATCACATACATTTTCGTTTGTTACTAGCAGTGTTTTTTGTAAAGAATAGCATATTAGTTTATTGCATAAGTTCAATGATGGTTCCTTCACATGTGTATAAGCAAAATGCTGGCAGACTTAGTCACCAGATGTTATTACTCAGTCAGTCATGGTTCCAACTTCACAGCAAAGGTTCGCCCCATTATGCTCTTTTTCTGTGCCAGTGAATTTCACACAAAATACTCCTCACTGCCCCATGTGAAAAGCGGAACAGACAGGAGTCTCGAAAAACCTACAGCCTGCAAAGGTATACTATGCAGAAGAGTACTATGAACAAAAACTTGCCAGAATGCCAACACAAAAGTCCACACGAAAAATACAGTTCATTGTTGATGGAAGCGGTAGTCACAGAACACTAGCAGTCATACATTACAACATAAGGCAACCCAGTTAGTTCAGTGATCTCTACTGTATTGATTTTGGTTCAATGTGTACCGAGCAATACCTGTGAGATTGTTACTATCATCAGGTGTTTCAGTTTCTTACAAACTCAGATAACAGTCGATTGATTGATTGATTTAGGAATCGACATCACAGCATTCGGGGCATTCCCATAAGCGCTCCGTCCCCATCCTCAGCAGCAAGCGAAGAGTTCCAACACCAATAGTACCCGTAGCAATCTGATTATATGTCCGTCTCGCCTTTCCTCTGAGCGTTGAGCGTTGGCCAGATCCCCTCGTCACTCCTCGCTGTCTCATTCTTGCCAGACCATGGTAATCCATTTGCTCCTCCGAGGTGTACACGTGCTCCCACAAGGCCGCAACCATGTCTGCCTTGTCATGTATCAATACTCCACCAAGTTCTGCAGAGCCAGCCAATCTGTCCTCCTGTTCATTTCCCAACACATAACAGTCTTTTATAAAGAACTAATATTTTTAAGAGCTGTTTGTAATTTTATTGATAACATTATGTGTAACAAAAGTTTGTGAGTGAATACTTGCATGTAATTTTCTTAAATACACTTCTGTTTGCCGGTCTTCATGGCTAAGGGTTTATGGACGCGATTCATAAGCCTGCATTCCTCCGAAGCCGGAGAGTATCTGCCTGCATGGTGAGGAACCACCAGTCTGCACATCAGTAAGCCAGACATGGGACAACGGATACTCAGGCAAACCTCAGGTCCTGTATGAAATCACATTGATGTTGGACAACAGGATGTATTCATCCGACATACAGGACATCACGCTGGAGTTCACAGCCAGCGAACACAAGCAAGCATAAGCCTGCTTACCTGTGTTCGAAACACAGCTGTGACTGATTTGGCAGCAGACTGCGCCATGCTGGGTTTTAACATGCCGGTATGGGAGCCGGTCTTTCAGAAAGCAATGGCAAACTGCGGAACGTAAAACTTGCCAAGACATCAACAGCAGCAGTAAAATGCTGATGTTGACAGCGATGTCCTGTAAATAAGATGTGCAGAAAAAACCAAAAAAAAACTGCTGTTTGAGTATTAACCCTTTACCGGGCAGAAGTTTGTCTGTTTTGTAGCCCTTAACGGGCAAGTAGAATTTTGAGGTTCGGTGAAATTTTGGGTTACGTTAGTAAAATCGTCACATAAAAGGTGTTAGTCAACCGATTTTACTTAAATAAAAAACAAAATGAAGTAAAAAGCATGCAGAGTATTTTACTCACGTGAATAATCCTGGTAATCCACACATGAATACAAATATTTACAAAATACAACATATTTGTGATTGTCAGTCATTTATACTGCAATTTACAAACACATTTTCAGAATCAGAATCACTTTCTTTAAAGTCCGACTCACGACTGCTAACGCAAAGTAACGCTGATCACTGATATCTAGCGTGATTCAGTCAAATTCGTGCACTTAAATGTTACTTAAATTGAACTCAGCGAAATCTCCACTATCACTTGAAGAATTGTCGAAATCCATTTTGATGAAAAACTAAGCGTAAAAAAACCTGAAAACTATTTTAAAACTCCGTTCAAATTCATAGTACAGGCTTACAAATGGCGGCCACTTTGTCAAGCTATCGCGAAACCGAAAGTAGACGATCGGAATTCTCGGAAAGCCGAGAGTTTGCGTTTTTACAATGCATAATAGTCATGGGCACTTTGGGATGGTTTGCCCGTTCGGGGGTAAGGACGCAATCGGACTATTTGCCCGCTAAAGGGTTAATCTAGTATGTGTGAAGACTAACACTTGAAGTCCCTATGGCAATATCTGTCTAACCTCTAGATGTTTAGTACTGCAGTAAATGACCCTTTAACATGTCTTGAAGCCGATTGGACATATTGTGCTGGCCTCTTGTACTTAACCCTTTACAGGGCAGACGCTTGTCCATTTTTTAGCCCTGAACGGGCAAGATTTTTTCAGGTTCGGTAAAATTTTGGGTTGCGTTAGTAAAAACATCACAAATAAGGTGTTAGTCAACCGATATTAGTTAAATAAACAACACAAGAAGGGAAAAGCATGCAGAATATGTTACTCACGTGATTGTTGTCGGTAATCCATATATGAACACAAATATTTACGAAATACAGCATATTGTTTGTGATTTTCCGTCATCTATATGGCAATTTACAAACACATTTTCAGAATCATAATCACTTTCTTTAAAGTCCGACTCACGACTGCTAATGCAAAGTAACTCTTTTCACTGATATCTAGCTGTGATTAATAGCCAACTTCATGCCCTTTAATGTCACTTAAATTGAACCTAGCGAAATCTTGGCTATCACTTGAAGAATCGCCAAAATCAGTTTTGAAAAACTAAGCGTAAAAACCCCGAAAACTATAAAAATAAGTCCGTAAAAGTCCGTTCAAATTCATAGTAGGTGTTTACAAATGGCGGCCACATTGTCACGTTATCAGCGAAAACGAAAGTAGCCGTCGGAAGTATCGCTCAGCAGAGAGATCGTGTTTTTACAATGCATAATAGTATCGGACGGTTTCAGCCGCTCTGCCCGTTTAAGCAACCGGACGGAAATGGACGTTCTGCCTGGTAAAGGGTTAATAGATAAAAAAAAGCACTCAATGAGAGATGTGGTTAGTATTACGCTAACTGCCTTTAATTCCCCAAACATTTTCTGGTACTCAATTTAGGCTTGCTTGACCTGGGATCCTCCAAGCAAATTTCTTCTGTATTCGTTCGGAATGTTGTTTTAGATGTAATTGAGTATGCAAATTCAAACCCATGACTTCTAGTCTGACAGGTCCAAGCCATTGCACTACTGTGGCTCTCAATGTGAATGTTATTTATTGTGTTTTGTATGAAATGATTGTAATTATAAAGCATATTTGTTTCGGCATTTTGTTGCCAGGAAATGTTTTGGAGAATACCAGCCAAGTTCAGCGCCACAGACCTGTCCAGGATGGCTGAATGTTTGGAGTCGTCAGACGCAGAAGCCATTCATCAGATTATGTCAAGAGTGTTTCCAGAATTGTCTTCCTCACCAACTGCTTCAAGCAACTATGAAAGAAAGACAAAAAGAAGCGAAAAAGCTAGCAGTGCTACTAAGACAAAACAAAAACAGAAGCCAAAGAGGAAATCTCGCAAAGACACTTTATTGAGTGCTAAAAATACTAGACACCATTTGAGTCGAGACGATTCTGAAAACATGGTAGTTGCCTCAGACAGCTGCAGTGATGAGGAGCTTGAGCGGGATGATGTGTTGGTTCCAAACATTTCAGTTCTAGCAAAGATCGGTGATCAACACCCATCCAGTGCGGATGAAGAGATGACCGAGTCAAAGAGGGGAAACACAAGTAAGAAGAAACTAACAGCAGAAGACAGGAGACAAGCTCTCAAGCAAATGATACAGGCAAGAAATGCAAAGAAAACACATTCCGAAGGGGAAAAGTAAGCGTTTTTATGTAAAATATGCATTGGAATTTTTTAAGAAGAATCCTCTAATAGATTTTATCATTTAGTGGTGTAATAGTGATAATCATCATCTTGTACCTTGACACCATCATCATGTCTCTACAGATCTTCGCCCTTGGTGCCCTGAATCAGGTCTGTCGATGAAATTCCATCTTAGACCACCCAGCATCATTTTTCTTCCTCTGCCTCTCTTAAGCTGGTCTTTCCATTCATTAAATATTCTCCAATGTTTCTTGTAATGAAGATGCAAGACACAGAGGGTGCCAGAGACTTATTACAGCCAAACCTAAAATATTATGAAATTATGTGTTGAAAATTTACAAATGACAAATATCACACAACAGGGCTTGGTAAATTTTCATAAAATAACTCTTTTTGCATTCTTTTTTCTTAGTCAATGAATCAAACAATGCAAAAGCAGTTCAAGAAGAATAATTTATCAGAATATTTGAAAATGGTCTATACCTCCCCCATACCCCTATTAAGGAGTAGCAGTAGCATCAGTTCCGTGGTGAAGGGGTTACGGATGCAGTTTGTAATACTGCATACCTGCTCTCAAAACACAGCTGGGATTTGGCAGCAGACCGCCTTGTTTTAGTTTTTAAGAAATGGTATGGGTGCCAGTCGTTCAGAAAGCAATGGCAAACTAGTGAAGGTAAACTTGCCAAGAGATAATAACAGCACAGCATGCTGGTGTTGACTGCGATGTCCTGTAAAGGATATGCAACTAAGTAGCAGTGGCCAGCATGCCTGCCTGCCAGCCTGATCGTTATGTGTTTGAATCCTCATCATGGCGGGTGTTTCTAAATTTGTTTAGACTGCCAGATCAACACAGTCTAAGATGAGTACGAGGAAATGTCCTGAGAAGGTCAAGGTGCTAAGCATGACCCTGGGTCACCCATTGTGGGACAGATGCTGCAACACTCCAATCTTGTATTGTTGTATATTCTCAACAATACATATAAGTGAAGGAATAGTCAGGACAGGTCTATTCTTTTGTTCTCTATGTTCTCATTCCAGGGTTTTTAAAGCCTTCCATTTTCCTGTAACTGTTTCTGAAAGGAATGTTTTACAGATAAGCCCAATCTTTGAGAGAAAATAATGATGTGTCCATGCCATCAAGAATAACGTCCATTAATAATGAAGTGCTCAAAGATTGGGCTTATTCGTAAAACATTCCTTTTGTGCTTGCAGGATTATGTTCTTGCAGCCCTGACTGTTTCCATTTATAAAACATTTGCTCAGTGCATTCTACTGCAGCTCAACTGATTTCACTCAACTGGTAACTTTTAGCATTCCCTTGGATGGTTCTCAAAATTAAATCATTACCCAGTCATGGATTGTAAGAGTCGCATGATGCAAGCATCATCACTGTCAGCATCATCACTGATGGCATCATCACTGTCAGCATCATCACTGTCGGCATTCTCCCTGTCAGCATCATCACTGTCATCACCCTCATTGTCAGCATCATCACTGTCATCACCCTCACTGTCATCACCCTCATTGTCAGCACCATCATTGTCAGTATTCTCCCTGTCAGCATCATCACTGTCATCACCCTCATTGTCAGCACCATCATTGTCATCACCCTCACTGTCATCACCCTCATTGTCAGCACCATCATTGTCGGTATTCTCCCTGTCAGCATCATCACTGTCATCACCCTCATTGTCAGCATCATCACTGTCGGCATTATCACTGTCGGCATTCTCCCTGTCAGCATCATCACTGTCATCACCCTCATTGTCAGCATCATCACTGTCGGCATTATCACTGTCGGCATTCTCCCTGTCAGCATCATCACTGTCATCACCCTCATTGTCAGCATCATCACTGTTGGCATTATCACTGTCGGCATTATCACTGACGGCATTATCACTGTCATCACCCTCATTGTCAGCATCATCACTGTCAGTATTCTCCCTGTCAGCATCATCACTGTCATCACCCTCATTGTCAGCATCATCACTGTCAGCATTCTCCCTGTCAGCATCATCACCCTCATTGTCAGCATCATCACTGTCGGCATTATCACTGTCGGCATTATCACTGTCGGCATTATCACTGTCATCACCCTCATTGTCAGCATCATCACTGTCATCACCCTCATTGTCAGCATCATCACTGTCATCACCATCACTGTCAGCATCATCACTGTCAGCACCATCACTGTCAGCATCATCACTATCATAGTCATAGCACTTCTTCTTCTGACCTCTATCACCCTCCGGAGTATTGAGCCCAGCCAACTCATGCCAAGCTGTCCTATCTTTTGCTATCTCCCTCCTATATATTCTACGTGCCAATTCTGATTTTCCTATATGGAAGAAAGGAAGGCGATACTCTCCTTGTGGCTTTCTTGAATCATACCTCTTCTAGAAGAGCCTTCTGTCATCATTATTGGCATAGTTTTTTTTTTTTTTTTCTTTATCTTTAGACTTGTTCATGGTTGGTTGGATTTTGCAGCTCAAGTTTTCCACAGGATGTGGTAGCCAGTCTTATGCCACTACTCCTTAGGGGCCTACTATGACATGCATGGTAGTTACAGTGTAGCTATTCTTTGCTTCCCTTGAGGCCCCAATAACACAATTCATAGTAATTACATGAGCAACAGTTCTACTTCTTGTTGCCCAACTCCTCTTCAATGACGTTCCTATAGTGCAGTGGTTCTCAACCTTTTTTGGCCCGTGCCCCCCCTTCACCATATTTTAAGAATGTCATTCCCCCCCCTTCCTATCAAAAATTTGGCCCATGCCCCCCTTCACCATATTTTCAGAACTGTCATCTCCCCCCCCCCCCCCTTTCATATTTCCTACCTAAAAATCCCCCCACCCCTACACAGTATATGTAGAAATGGAAGGTAAATATGTTAAAACAGGTCTAGACATCCATATAAAACGTGATTTGTGGGTCTGCTTACTTTATAAAATGAATTTTAGAAGGATGAGACGTGCATAACTGTAAAGTATAAGGGAAAAGCAATATCAAGTAATCGGTTCTTGTATTAACGCAATCTTGAAATGATCTTCATTTTCTCTCTCTCTCTCTCTCTCTCTCTCTCTCTCTCTCTCTCTCTCTCTCTCTCTCTCTCTCTCTCTCTCTCCCCCCCCCCCACCCCCCCCCCCCCCCTGGAAACCCTAAAATTCCCCCCCTGGGGTGGGAATTCCCCACCGGTTGAGAACCCTGCTATAGTAAAAGTAATTTCTCCATCTGATATTTCCCCCTTTTCTCTTCATCTAGAAAACTGACAGGAGGATCAGACGCGGCTAATAAACTCAAGAGTGTTAGATCAAGTCAGCAGGCGGCAGCTGGTGTTAAGAAGCGATTTCTGGACTCAGATAGCGACAGGTTAGTAAATGTTACTTTGTGCTAAAGTAACTTAACCCTCTATGCTGCTGATATTGGGAGCCACAAACGGTAGTGTCACGGCTAGTGCATTTGCTTGCCATGACTGGTCTGGGTTTAATCCCTGGCAAACTAGTTAGTTGACAGATATCCTCGCTGGATGTACATTCTTATGGTAAAAGTAATTTCTCCATCTGATATTTCCGCCTTTTCTCTTCAGTTCTTTGCCATCTAGAGAAGTGACAGGAGGATCAGATGCAGCTGTTAAACCCAAGAGTGTTAGATCAAGTCAGCAGGTGACAGCTGCTGTTAAGAAGCGATTTATGGACTCAGATAGTGACAGGTTTGTAGTAAATGCTACTTTGTGCTAAGTTAAGTTAGTTGCATGTCCTTTTACTCCAGCAATGTTTGGCTGTTTGTGATTTCTGGGCAAGATTACATTCAGTAGCTTTTCATTGCTTTCTGAAAGACCGGCACTCACACCATTGTATAGAAACCAACACAAGGGGATCTGCTTCCAAATCGCCTGCAGTTGTGTTTCGAATGTGGTATGTTTTGAACACAGTGTGCAGGATTACGAATTGCATTCGTAACCTCTTTGCTGCAGAGCTGGTGTTTTGTGCTAAACTTAAGAAAATTAATCCTCTACACTGATATTGGGAGCTATAGGCAGTAGTGTCATGGCTTGTGCCCTAGCTTGCCATGATTGTGGTCTGATTCAAACTCTGGCGGTAGCAGGAGACTTTTGTTTCTAACCAGCTAGTTAGTTGGTCGACAGATTATTCTCACTGCAAATTGAACCATTCAGTCCAGAAGTACCCGGATCCCCTCTTCAGTTTCTCTAGAAAGTCGCTTAAAAGTCGACAGGGTCGACTTCATTGCACCAGGTTTTATCCCATATGGCCAAAAGCGTCGCACAAAGCACAAACTCCATAGCTCTAGTGGCGACCCACAGGAGTCTCCGAAAAATTTCACTCGTGACCCGAAGGACACAGCCTGGAATCGAACCCACAACCATCGGAGCCCGAGTCAAACGGCTTGACTACTTCGCCATAGAGACTCCCAACTCTCTTCAGTTTCTCCCTCAGCATGCAGCGTTTGATGACTCTAGTTATGTGTTGGTTGGTTTACTTTCTGTGGTCTACCCAGCTGCCACTTCTACTGTGCCTCTTTAAAAGAAATACACTTGTGATTTTCTATTGTGATCACTATACCACTTGATTAGAGAAATTACATGTAGACAGTCTAGAGTTTTTGGGCGTGTTATGAGAAGAAATAAACTGGTGAACTTGGTGACAACTGGCAAGATTGAAGGGAAAAGAACAAGGAGAATGCAGAGAAGTAAATATCTGGATGGCTGAAAAATTCATCCAGAAAAGAGTTAATATTTTTGTTAATTCTTATCCTCTATTAGTTATGTATGTTTGTTATCTGTACAGATAGCTTAAAGGAGGTTTTTGATTACACA
>JACEFZ010001174.1:0-40742 GCA_014155875.1 Cepaea nemoralis | reverse complement strand
CAAAAAAAAAGGGGGGGCCCCCTTGCCAGCTTTCATATGCTTAAGAACATTTCGAACCTCCATCTCCAAAATTGGCGGTCCTTCATTATTAAATCTAATATCATACTGTTCGTCTCTGTTATCATCATAAAGGTGTTTCACACAATCTGTCCATACCTGTAGAATCTGGTCTTTTTCTTTTATGATTTTGCCATCTTCAGTTTTTAGACACCCTGTTGATGTACTTGTTCTTTTATTAGTAAGTTCCTGAATTCTTTTGTGCACTAATTTGGTATTTTGACTGTTGTGTTGGATTTCAATTTCTAAGCACTTTTCCTCAAGCCATGCTTATTTTGCCTCCTTACATAATGTTCTGACTTGTCTGTGAATTTCTTCATATTTGACAGAATTATTTTTGTTGAGTCTTCTTTTTTCCATGAGGTGTAAAATTTCTTCAGTCATCCATTTCTTACGACCCACCTTCTTTAATTTTGGAATAGTTGTTTCTGCAGCCACATTGATTGAATTCTTCAACGTTTCCCATTGATCATCCACATCCTGTAATAGGATCTCTAGATCAGACAAAATTTCGAATCTGTTCTGTACTTCTATGTTGAATTTGTTTTGTATTTCCTTGTCATTACTCAATGTACACAAATCATATTTAGTGTTTCCTGTTATATACTTGACTTTCTTCAACTTTATCCTCAATGTTCCTGTGAGTAATCTGTGGTCACTATAACAATCAGCACTGGGAACTGTTTTTGCTATTGTTAATGCGTTTCTAAATCTTCTTCTAATGAGAATGTAGTCAATCTGGTTTCTAATCCTGCTATCAGGACTCCTCCATGTCCATAATCTTCTAGGGTGTTGTTTGAACCAGGTGTTTCCTACAATCATTTCCTGTTCTTTTGCCCACTCTACGAGTCTGTATCCTCTTTCATTTCTCTCTCCTAAACCATAGTTTCCTACTGTGTATCTATCTCCTTGATTTCCTACTTTTGCATTGAAGTCCCCTATTATGATGGTTATTTCTGAATTTTTACATTTCTTTAAGGCAGACTCTATGTCATTATAAAATTCTTCTACACTATCTTCACTGGATTCTCCTGTTGGGGCATATACTTGAATAATATTTATGCTAAAAGGTCTGCCACTTAATTTAACTAGTAGAACTCTGTCCGACACGGCCCAATATCCTTGAATAGATTTTGATGTTTTCCTGTCCAGAATAATTACCACTCCCCTATGACGAACTTCACCTCCAGAATAAATAATCTTGAAATCTTCTTCTATCTTGATGCCTGCTCCTGTCCATCTCGTTTCGCACATACCTAAGATATTAATGTTTTCCCTTTCAATTTCTTGTTTTATGTTCTCTAATGTTCCGTCGTTGTTTAACGTCCTAACGTTCCAAGATGCTAATTTTAACGTCTCTGTCCTTGTCTTGCGATGATCGGTCTTTAAGCGAATCATGATATACTAGGCACTTTTAAAGAGGTAGTTTGCCGTTGCTTTCCTCTATGGCAGTGACCTTACTGGTCGGAGACCGCAACCATTGACTCAATACGAGTTCTTCTGCCTGCCGTCGTGTAACTCAAGGCCATGACCCACAAATATCTGTCGGCTGCCCTCAAAATTACATCCACCACCTGCCTTCCGTGGCTTCTTTTGAAAACTTCCAATAAAAGGAACACAATATAACATCACATAATCCACAGGGAAACACTATTCACAGGGAATCCAAAGGAAATCACACGAAATCTAATGAAAAACACTAAATAGTGCTGAGAACCGTAATCGAACGATCTATAGAAGTAAACAAAGATCTACACCTTTGCTTTATTGACTACATGTCAGATTCTTGCATACAGCAATAACACAGGCTCGTATTCACCAACAAGTGTGATAAAACACGGTCACAGAATGACTTGACGTGACACGCTATAACTACAATTCAAACACTTTATTCACACATCTCACTCATCACAACCAATACATGCATCGTAAAATGACAATGACGATGCAATAATACATTCAATAGATATATCAATACAATATATACAATTCACAAGCGGACAGTCTTCTATTATTCCCACATACGTTCTCTCTATTCGCGTTCATACACTCAAGTATACGAGCACCATTCATTCCGTCTGTCTTGTCCAACGCTCCCAAGCCGTCTGCCCGCTAACCACTGTGAGTCTCGCTAGTCGGTGTTGCGTCCCTGCGTGGACTGCATGATCCACGCCTTCACCGACTACCTATTCCTGCCACAGTGTGGTTAGTTTCGCTCACAAGTGGACCCCTGGCCGTACTCGCCAGGCGTCGTGGACGACGACGCGGTAGAACTAATGGGGAGATTATGACACTACACAAAGGCTTTCGATAAAGTGAGACACGTCGACATGATAAGGATGCTTGAAGATCTACAAATTGATGGAATAGACCTTAGACTTGTAAAACAAATATGTTGGAAACAACAAGCTGCCATAAGAATTGATAACGAAATAGGTCAATATCAGCCTATTAAGTGAGGTGTGAGACAGGGATGTGTAATATCTCCAGATCTGTTTTCCCTGTACAGATATAAAATGACACAAAGTAGTGCAGATTTACATAACAGATTTACGACACATACAGGACGTTGCGGCGATTAGCCTTCATCAGCAAACAAACACATTCACAAACACAATATATATATATATATATATATATATATATATATATATATATATATATATATATATATATATATATATATATATATATTATAATAATAACAATAGACATGACAGGAAACACACAGATTGAACACATATATTGGAAACATTCCAACAGTACTACACTGACCTATATACAGCAAAACCAGCCAACACAAAAACACAAAATAGGTTCTTACAATACACAAAGAATCTGTCTGACATAGATAAAGACATTCTAGACAAAAAGCATTTTATGTGATATTCATTGGCACAGGAACGGAGCATAATGGGAACGACACGTTGCTGTGAAGTTGGACTAACTAACGAATTGCTCCTATTTTATGTTGCATACTGTGCTTTGTTCTACTGCCAGTTGTTGTTTGCTGGGAGTTTCTTTTGACATGGTGGCGTGTTTAGTTCAAAGGAATGCATCACATAATTTATGTTGCTGGTGTTGTTCTAATTGTGATTCTAGTGTTTGAAGGTGTACTGCATTCCTGCCAGTCTGTTTCGTGAGTTTTATTGTTGTTTGTATGATATGTTCTTGTTGTAGTCTGTCTTTGATATTGATGGATGCCACTTGTTGTGTTCTATTACGTATTGTATTCTTTAGTAGGTCCCAAATTTGTGTTGTGTTGTCTGTGGGTGTACAATTAGTGTGTGTTATAATAAAGTGTGCCGTGTGTTGTACATAACCTGTGTATTGAAGTAGTGTGTTGTTGAATTATGTATGTGGTGACCGTTTTGATGGCCTTGCATTTGAATTGTCTTTTGTGATATATGCTAGTATTGCTTTGTGATCTGTGTATTGTAATGTTTCTTGTATGTGTTTCGTGTTTATTATGTGGTATGTTGAAGAAATGTATATCCATATAGTGTGGCTAACTTACTCCGAGCCCTATTTGTGTGTGTTGTTGCAATATTATTAGGATGTCTGTGTCTGAAGTCGTCTGTTAAACTGTGTGTGTCTAAGGTAATATGTAGTATGTCCAGTTGGTGTATTCCATTCCTGTCACTTCTCTTTAATTGTGTCTTGATTCCTGCTTTACCTCCCCCTACAATATCAAAATCTGAGAGTGCAAAATTGAAATCACCTGCAAGGATAACATTTTGTCCTCTGTATGTTTGTGTAAGTAGGGTGACTAATTCTTGGTAAAAACAAAATTGTCTGATGATTGTTATTTGGTGGTGCATGTATGTTCACTATGGTGTATGTATGTATAGTATTTTCTACGTGTATTATGGCAGATTCGTCCCTGGTCATGCGTGTGTGTTCTAATAATATCCCACCTGTCTGATGTCTGCAGTATAGCTGTTCCTGACCCGATTTTGTGTATGCCTAAACTAAAGCATGAATATTTCAGGTCTAGATGTGTGGTTATATGTTGTGCGAGAGTTTTTGAACATATGTTTGTTTCTTGTAGTAGTATAAAGTCTGGTTTGTGTTTGCTTATAGGAGTGATGAAGTGTTGTGATTTTGTAAGTGTACCACACATGTTTAAAGTAATAATAATTAAATCACTAATCATTGTAATTTTAGTAAAAACAAATAAATTAGATATAATTACTATATAAATTCACAAGCAAGGTTGTTATCCATGATGGGCCTCGTTCTTATCACTTGTGTCGGTGTCTACAAAGAGTGTGGCTGGTATGCTAAATGTGTCTTGTACTTGTTTCTCCTCTTGTTCTTCTTGGTCACTTTCCTTTGTCTTGCCTGTGGTGTCTTTGATATTTTCCTTCATTTCTAGTATGTATCTAGTCGGTGATAGATCGTCGGTATCTGTGTCAAAGCTGCGGTGTGACAGAAATCTTTTTCTCTCAACCCATTTTCTCTTCATAGGATTGCTGACGATGTGACAACCGTCAGAGTCTTCATTCTTTGGATTGCTTTCTTGTGTGTTATTTTCTTGTGTGTTCCTGTCTTCTTGTGTGTTGATTTGACTATTGAAAGTTTGTGTCAGTTCAGTTCTTTTCTGTCGAGGAGTCTGTCTTACGAGCGGCAGGGAATCTTCTGGGCTTTGTCTAATGTAATGCTTTCCTAATTTAGTTCCCATTATAAGGCACGCAAATATGTGCCTGAAAAAAGTTCTGTCATAGCAATCGCAAAGATATATTAACTAAATACCAAATAATATGATTATTTGATATGAGAAGGCAAGATGCGTTAGAATATTATCCTAGACGTATTGAAGAATTACAGTGACATATATATCTTTTTCTTCAAAGATAAAATCTGCACCCGGAAGTTACAGTATTACAAATACGAATGCATGTTTCTTGTAAAATTCCCAGCAATTATGTTTTTTCCATGACAAATTATAAATGTTGATGTCCAAGCGCAATGTTCCATTTCAATGATGATGTTAATACTTACGTGGGTGGTGATGAAACATCCTCAAAAGCCAACGCTAAAGGTGCACAACACGGTCAAGTCAAATATTGTTATGGAAGCTAATAAGTAATGCATTTTTCTAGAAGTGAATTAGGTAAGGCAAGCTGAACTACGATGCAACGAGTGGAGAAACAAAAAGTCCTCTTAAGGACTGCAACCATACAAGTCAGATAAACCAACAGCCTTCACTAACAAAGACACTACCAGAGACGAGCACAAAAGACAGCCGCCACCATCTCCCCAGCTGACGTCACGGACACAAAAGCTGATAAAACCAGTCCGGAGCAGAACCAACTCTTAAGAGCGCACAAGACAAGAATCAGGGCGAATAAACCCACAGAAACCACGGCTCTCAACAATAACCAACGCTGAGGAAGCAGGTTAGACGAGACCGAATTTTAAATTTTTTTTTCGAAAATTGAAAGTGGAAGTGAATTAAGAATGTTATATATGCAGGGGGACAAAAAGTGAGGTATGACTGGTAGATAGTAAAATTAGTTGTATTCGAACTCGATTGTATACCAAGGAGACAAGTTTAATTGATAGACTAATAATAAAAAGGATCGTGTTTAGTTCCAAATATTTCTATCTTTACCATGAGCTTGGGCAAAGACCAGACAATCGATTACTATAGATGGTTAAAGACTAACTCTCAAAACCGTGTCTATTGCTTTCCTAATTTAGTTTCAATTAAAAGGCACACGTTAATGTGCCTGCCAAAAATAAATAGCAGAAATAATCTTTATCAAAGGATGTAATTAAATGTCAAACAACATAAATGTATGATATGTATTAGGAGAGAAAATGCTTTAGAACTTTATCCATAAGGAAATGAAGAATTAAAGTGACTTAAATAGGTTGTTTCAAAAAAATAATATATATGTAGGCCTATAGGCCTACTTGGTTTGTGCAGGAATGTAAATGTGAATGCGTATGTCTTAAAGTTTCCAAGCAATGATGGTTTATTACATGAAAAATAATAAATATTGATATTAAAACGATAAGTACCAAGTCAATTATACCCCTTGTGTTAAATAGTATTATTTCCCATTATATTTTTATTGTTGCAAAATTTAAAACACAATGTTGTTTAATCTACACATGCTAACACCGGATTATGACATGAACACATGATTACCGTGGAGCTCACTCTAGCGCATTGGCAAGAACGCTTGGCTGTCGACGTGTTTGTCATGTGTTCCAATTCATTATCGGATTATTGTAACTAATTAGGACTTCCAGGTCAACGTAGACTAAAAATGTATCTGGAAGTGTTCTTGGGGAGCAAAGGGGACCGGCAAATTACATACCACATCACCTATTGATTGTCGATTTTTCTTCTTCTACATTTTTCTTTCATCCCCTAATGGATCATATTGAGTACAAAATAAATGACACTTTAACACAGCTTAAGACCCACAACGCACATGGTGCTGGACCCATATTCTGTAGACTAATCGGCACTCGGTGGATGACGTAGTCAGCATCAGGTCGACAATTATTCATGGGCCTCAAGGAACTGACGTCAAGCTCTTTGTGAGGTTTATTATAATTTACTTCTAAAGTTTTCGAAGAGATGGAATAGTAAATCTCAGGACAACAATCATTAGTGATCCTCTTTCGCATTCATGGAAAAGTGCTGATGGTGATGTTGATAATAATAACACTAGAAAACAAATGTTTAACAATTATTTGTATCAGAATTTAAATGTACAATTTCTTACTGATTTTGACAGGCTGATTTCAAATATCATAATGAAATCCACCAACTGGCTCTATCTTTGTTTTTAAATTTTAATGACGAATTTATATTATAGTAATACAAATAAGCCGACCTCCCTGGCTGAGGGGTTAGCAGCCTTCTCTGTAACCCCGAATACTCTCGTCGTTGACGTGAGCGCACGAGAATTGGAAGCGGTTCGAGTCGCGCCACTGACTTATGAGAGTATGGAGCCGGTCGCTCAGAAAGCAATGGCAAACTACTGAGCGTAATCTTGCCAAGAAATCAACAATCAGCTGAAAGTTGCTGATGTTGACAGCGATGTCCTGTAAAGGATATGCAAAACAATACAAATAAGTCTCCCTGGTCTAGTAGTTACACGACTTTCTCCGTGTGACAAAATAGAATTGCACCTCAGGATGGGACAATCGAATCGCTACTCGGCGGTACCCTATTTTCATGGGTGTACCGTATGGTCATGTGTGTGGGTCTGTTTATTGGTGTCCCGCTCAAGCTCCGATCATCTTTGGGTTCACGAGAAGCTTGTAGCCCAGCTTTGGTGAAATTCACTGTCATGAGAAGGATATCGCGATATACTCTCGATAGTCTTTTTGCGTGGTATACATTCAAGTCTATCCAGAAGGTCGCGTCATTCGATTTAACGACACTTCCGGAGATGGCTAGTAACGGCATTCACAGTTGATCTCCAATAGAGAAAGGCCGTCTCTTGTGTAGTGTATTCTTGTCCTCATACTGAAGGCAGAGACGCCGTCTATTGACGGGTATGGAGCTGCCCTGAAATCCTGTTGAATCCTATTCTACCATCAAGATGAGGTCGGGTCTACTGTCAATTGTTTCAACTTCTGGGGATCCAGATAATGACGGACAGTGGTGGCTCTTTAAACGCTAGGGTAGCACATTCTGTGGCTGATTTGTTCCTACAGGAAAGGCAATTGTTCTTTCCAGCTGTATTGATTGATTGAGTGTCTTGTGATCTCTGTCAGCTAGCGGCCAGGTCAGTTTAGTTATGAGCCTGCTGTAGTCGGTCTGTAACAATGCAGGTTGACAAAAGATTGTGTCACCTGAATCCATGAAGGAATGTGTTCTCGAAAGTACTGCTGGTAACTAGGTGTTTCTTTTTGCATAGAGCTCTAATTTGACTACCCACAAGGGGGAAGTTCAATAGCGACACGGATTATTATCATCATCAGGGGGCGCACCAGAGCCATGACGGGTATTTCACCGCTGAGGAGTTTAGAGGAACTGTAAGCTATGAAGGAATATCGACCTTGATCGAGGGGTATCTACCTTGGGTTGAGGAAGAGGTTTACCAATGTCTTCATACCTATTAGGGTAGACTCGCCCTGACACATATACATAAACACAAGGCACACACATACAATGTTTGCTTTCTAAATTCTAGATTGTTTACTGGATTACCTCTTTTGTTCATGTCTGATGGATACACTGCCTGTTGTATAATAGGAACAGGATGCTCTGCACATAACTCTACACTTGTTTGGGCTGCCAAGAGAAGCCAAACCTGTGGGATTCAGTGCATATAAATTCCAACTATTCTTATACCCGAGGAGAGGAGGGGAAAAAAGCGACAGACCAAAAATCACTCTTATTTCTTTGTCTGTCGGTAATCAGTGTTTCAGGAAAGGTTTGCCAGCGCAGCTGGAACATAAACCAACACACTTGGCCAGTATATGGGAACTATTTAGACCTGAAGTCCTGAAACTAATATAATCCCTCGAATGGTAATGGACTGTGTTTTCCTGAGAGGCTATCCTTGCCATGAGTGGGGTTAATCAGGGACATGGAGGTCTAGTACTTGGCTGCTCTACACAGATCTAGTAGCGACATGTCTGAAGTCAGAACCATGGAATTGGTCTGAGGGTGGAAACTGACTACACAGCTGGTGTCAGTCTATATCTGGTGGGGATGTATTAATACCAGGTGAAATGGATTGGTACGCCGGGTCTCTTCCTACTTGCAGAAACACTTTTTGGTTTCCGGTGTCAACTGATGTGCTTGATGTGCCGAGGAGGAGAAGATTCTCCTCCAGTCAACTAATCAATGAAGATTGGGCCATTGATTCAAGACCGGTAAAGAAGCAGCGGTGTGGCCGAACGAACTTTATCTTCCTTGGTTCCGGTCCAGGGAAGTTCTCCGAAATAACAGGAGAGATCAGGTGAACGAAATTCTACCACCGGGGTCTACTTCCTTTAATCGTCATGAGACTGACATTCCGTGGGTGGGATGAAGAAACTGTCCGCCAGACAACTCTTGCAATACTCAATGTTCTGGCTGTTTATCTTGTACAT
Source organism: Cepaea nemoralis (assembly GCA_014155875.1). Lineage (NCBI taxonomy): Eukaryota > Metazoa > Mollusca > Gastropoda > Stylommatophora > Helicidae > Cepaea > Cepaea nemoralis. Next base: position 31,613 of record JACEFZ010001174.1, on the reverse strand, counting down.
GAATGTCGTTTTCTTTTTTTCAGTCTGAATCATTATTAAAGACTCGTATTCTACCTATCTGAAGAGTGTTATTTTATAGGCTGTTGGTGATCTGTTTGTCTGTAGTGACCGGATAGGAGGTCAGCGTCCGGGCACTATCCCGGGGACAATGATGTAATAGAAGACAGAGAAAAGAACCCAAAGGTCTTGACAACCACTGAGATCCGGACCAGTGTTGTCACACGATACTCCGTAATCCCGTATACTATCGTGAGTAACGTGACATACGCGAGAATTGGTAGCGGTTCTCTCTGCGTCGCTAACTTACGGGGTATGTGAGCCTATCGCTCAGAAAGCAACGGCAAACTACTGAGCGTAATCTTGCCAAGAATTCAATAATCAGCTGAAAGATGCTGATGTCGACAGCGGTGTCCTGTAAAGGATATGCGAACAAACAAACAAAAATACAAATAATACATTGCTTGTTTAATTCTCTTGGGTGAACATTTAGTCTTTCTACTTTAACATTATAAACATATTGGTTACATACTCAATTAATTGATATTTCAACATAACATGATAAAAAACAATAAAAATATTACTTAAAATTCACATAAAATGATTTTAAAAAGGCACATATGAACCCAATCCGTCATTATTCAGTCGCTGTTCGAGCTCTCTTAGCTTGTTTCTTGTAGTTAGTCAATGAGGTGTCTCTTGTCACAGTCCTACAGCAAACAGCAAGCATTGAATAGCTCCAATTGCCTTGATACCTTGTCTCCATAGCATCATTGTCCTGGTGAAATTGTTCACAATGCTCATCACTGACAGCTCCACAGTTTGACGTAAAGAAATCCAGATGACAATCCAGAAAATGAATTTTCAAAGTCATGTTACAACCAAGACTCTTATACTTAAGAAGGAGATTTTCTATAATTTCATTGTAATTTTCAGATCTGTTGTTTCCATGAAAATTGTCCACCACTACCTTAAATGCTAGCCTAGCTGGTTTTTCCTAATCATGCAACACGCAAAGAAACTCGCCATCACGAAGAAGGGTTCGAATTTGCGGACCAACAAAACAAACCCTTCTCTTCTTTCAGCTTTACTCAGTCTTGGAAACTTTCTAATGAAGTATTTGAAAGCCTCTTCTGTTTTCTCCATTGCCTAGACAAAGTTTTTCTTGAGACCCAGCTTAATGTACAAGGGTGGCAACAAAATCTTGCGGGTGATAACGAGTGCTGGATTCTCAACGTTCTTACTGCCAGATTGCAATGACAGCCTGATTGGTCAATGTCTTATTATGTAGTGGTCAATTCGTGCACGGCTATCCCATTCACAGAGAAAGCAACTGTACTTGGTGTATCCACCCTGTAGTCCAAGCAAAAGAGCGACCACTTTTAAGTCACCGCAAAATGACCATCGATGATGATCGTAGTTTCTGCACTTCAAAAGCTGCCTAATGTTTTCATAATATTCAGTCATATGAACTGCGTTACGAACAGGAATTGACTGTAACACATCACCATTATTCAACAAAACTGCTGTAAGACTTGTCATGGATGAATCCTTTAAACGCCTCTACCCTTCCGGTTTGTGATTGATTTTGAGGGCTCCCATTAAACTAGAAATCTTGTGGCACTCAGAAAAGTCACCATATTTGAAAAAAAAAAATGTAATCAGTGGCTTCTGACGGTTTCTATACACATACATTTTAACATCTTCTGCCAGAAGATTCCACTGTTGCAATCTGGAACCCATAAGTTCCGCCTTGTTCTTCGATAAATTAATATCTCTTACAAGATCATTCAGTTCACTTTGTGTTAGTAAGTGTGGTTTAATGGATGTAGTTTGCTCATAATCTGAGTCGCTTGTGGTTGATGGTTCAGGACCACCAATGTCCTCATCTTCATCAGTGGAAGCAGCTGAAAATGATTCTGACGCTTTGGGAACTGGCAAGTCATCGCCTGGCGTATTACAGAGTGGATGTATGGAATCGCTCACAACAGTTGCGTCATATATGTAAACTGACTGTAATTTAAAAACAAAAACAAGTAGCATATATCTTGAAAATGAAAGCCAATAAATTTTTTAAATGTCATTTTCGTTTTCAGCACACCAAAACTAATTAAGCTCAGATATATTCATATCCGGTATATTTTGGTTGCTTGTATGTTTGTGTGTAAGCCTTGTAGTGTTAATCCTCCTTGTTTCTTAGCTTATATTCGTGTTTTGTGTTGTATACTGTGGATGGTGTTGCTGAAGATGACATGTCTGATGTGCTTGTTTATGTCTGTGATTATATGTCTCGGGAGATCTAACACTGTATCTTAATATATTATCTTAGGAAAATTAGGAGGGTACTGATCAGAGAGTTGCTTTTTGCAGATGATGCTGCAGTTACGACCCACTCTGAGGAAGAATTGCAATGTCTACTATCTGCATTCTCCAATGCTTGTTCTGAATTTGGTTTAACAATTAGCAAAAAGAAGACACAGATTATGTCACAAGGTGCACATGAGGTACCATCAATCTTTATTGACGACGCCGAACTAGAGATAGTAGACCATTTTACATATCTAGGATCAGTGGTAAATGGCAAATTATCCCTAGATCAGGAAATCAACATCCGGATTGGTAAGGTAGCAACAACAATGAACAGGTTAAGAAAAAGAGTCTGGGAGAACAGGAAGCTTACTGCCAAAACAAAAGTCCTTGTCTATCAAGCCTGTGTCCTTAGTACTCTTCTCTATGGCAGTGAAACCTGGACAACTTACTCACACCAAGAGAACAATTTGGACAGCTTTCATATGCGGTGTTTGCGAAGAATTCTTGGTATTAAGTGGCAAGACAGGATCACAAATACTGAAGTATTGGAAAGATCAGGTTGTGTGACAGTTTATTCCATGCTCAGTCTTCGTAGACGTAGATGGATAGGACATCTTAGGAGGATGGATGATGGTAGAATACCAAAGGATATCTTTTTTGGTGAATTACAGATGGGTAAGAGATCTCAGGGTCGGCCTCTACTACGATACAAAGATGTGTGTAAGCGGGACATGATTGATACAGGCATTGATAATGCACATTGGGAGCAAGTCGCCGCTGAACGTGTTGCATGGAGGGCAAATATCAGAAATGGAATAAAGTCAAAGGAGAAAATTATTGCAGAAAAGTCACACACCAAGCGTTTGAGACGTAAGATGGTGCATGATGGTGGAAATGACCACGTGTTCACATGCACCCACTGTGAACGGACATTTACAGCGCAAATTGGCCTTATCAGTCACACTCGCTACCGCCATAGTTAAAAGTTATTATGCCTTTTTAAAGCACAAACTATCGTCTGTCAAGACGGCAAGGTGCCAATGGGAATATCTTAGGAATGATGAAGTTGTTTACATATGTGCCGCTTTATTCTTTCACTTTCCAAGACGAATTATTTTAGATTTGTGTATGTTTATTTTGGTCCCACTTCCCTCACTGAACAGTCTGAAGGTGTGAAGTGTATTCATTATGGATGTGTTGGTTGTAGGGAAGAAAGCGGTGTCATCTGCATAAGCAATTAATGTCCGCTACCGTAACCGTTACGAAATAGCCAATCTCACGCCAACAATCTTTAGTTGTGTTTTGCTAAAATCATAGCAAAGGGGCTTACGATGATGATGAGCTGATGATGACTATGATGATGAAGATGATATTTATACGGGGCGGTGTAATGCGTCTAACTAGTGTGGAAAGCATAATCATCATACAGTATGCCCTTTAAGAAGGTCATTCTCTCCACGACCCGCCGAAACCATACTTGAAAGCCTACAACTGAAAGTATACAACTGTCAGAGTCTTGCGTAGAGCAAGATAAGTAGCTCGTTTTCTGGCAAGTGTGAACCAACATCAAACTATCAAATCACACGAAGTGAATATCCGAAAGTATTATTCACAAGCTTTATTTACGCGCTGCATTTTTTATCGCACAAACATCGCGCAATGACAATCCATAGCAATCATTACGGCATGAACAATATCACTACAATACATAATAATACATGCAAGCAATAAACATCTCACTTACAAGTCAAACTATTCAAGCGTTCGAACCAGTCTCCCACTGTCGTACAGGCTAGCTCTCAATGCAGATTCAAACACTCCTCGCATACCCATGCGACCTGTCCATTCAAACACCTAAACCCGTCTGCCAGTTCTGGCGTTCTACACGCTACACGCCAGTCGGCGCTCACGTCAGCTAGTGTGACCCCTGCAAGGTTCACGGGGTGTACTGCTGACCAGCGGTCGTTTAAGCTTCGCTCAATTGCTGTGCTTGGCTGCTTATCCGGGCGTCGTCGAAGACGCCGCGTTCTCTCTGCAGTGTTTAACATCACTCAGGGTTGCGTGTTGTTATGTTGTCTGGCGTTGGTACAGACAACGCGTCGCAACCTCGGATGTGAGACCTTGACACTATCCACACCCCTTTTTCATGAAAGGATATCCTTTCATGTACAATATATATCTAGGTATTATTAAACATGTCAAAGTCGAACATTATACCTTAACAATTATAATAAATATATACAGGTGAATAGTAAACAATATGTATACACCCATTATGTTGCACTACGAAGTACAACAGTCAAGTACAATCTATTTAATGGGCATTACCTCGCTGTGACACAGCTAGTCCGGTAGGTATCGGCTAAACTGGCCCCTACATCACAACCAAGAACAAAAATACTAAAATCATCAGGTCAAGCCGTGAGCATCTCCATCTGAGATAGCTCCATCATCAGACCTCTGTTTAGAGTTTCTAATGAAGGTCAACAGTTTTGGCAATATACTGTCCATATCTAAACGACGTTACATTGACATGTTATTTATCAAGCACACATGTTAATGGTTACAATACATATATACATATCACCAACAATTTAGAGTAATGTCCCATGGTTATTATACAAAAAATTTAGGAACAATAATTTATCGTCGTTTACAAGACATAAATTACCACTGCAACTTTATTTCTTAGTGTCATAATTTGATCCTTATTGACAAATGTGGACAAAGAGTCACGTTTGTAAAGAAGCAATCAAGTTACGATGCTGAGATTACATCTTATAAAAATCGACATATACAATTCCGTATATGGAAATATTTTAAATCACATTTTAATACAATTGTCATACATTTATAAACTTTTTAGCGTAGTCTGATAACTTTTAATATTAATATGCAAAAAATCGGAAGTATGCAGCTGTACTATTACATGTGTTGTGGTGTCATTCATACAACGTTGGTCCGTTCTGGATGGATCTTATATAAACGGAGTAGTAGTTGTTACTATCAGCTGTTGGATCGTCTCTTCCGCCTTCTGTTCGGATTGTACTGTCGCAGTCATCTTTCGTACCTTGGTAAAACGTCTTGGACACCTCGGTCTCGATACCGTCAGGATTACCTCACGTTGTAGTGGCTTGGTAACTTCCTGGATCCTGTAGTGTTGTCCAGTGATACTTCTCTGTAGTGTCTGGTTGTTACAATATTTATGTATTTACAATAATAATTACATTCTTTCTCATATCTCACAGTTATACAACACATTAGTTTACATAATACTGATTCCATTCTTTCACATATCTCACAATTATACACGCAGTCATTTGCATGATAATAATAATAATAAGAATGCAAATATGTACACATGTTATATACATTGGGAGATACAATCTACCCTATCACATTGTTGTACACAGCGTTACTGACACATTGTCACAATTGGCTGTGGTACTGAGCACTATCTACGTTGCAGTTTTATACACCCTCTACACTGTGCTCTGGTGTTGACTGGGTATTAGGTTCGTCGTATGGACATCTCGACAAAAGATCTGCAAGACAGTTTTGTGAACCCTTTATATGGTTAATCTCATAGCTATAGTCCTGCAGAAGAAGGGACCATCTTGCCACCTTGCTGTTACTTGGCGTTCCTCTGGTAACAATTTTCAGCGGACTATTATCTGTTTCAATAATGAAATGTTTGCCTAACAAAAATCTAGAAAGCTTACGTACCGAAAATACCATGGCAAGAGCCTCGAGTTCCGGTGTACTGTAATTTCGTTCGCTGGTGTTCAGTTTTCGAGAGACGTAGTATACTGGGTACAAGATCTGGTCGTGTTCTTGGAGAAGCACACCTCCAATGGCTACGGAGCTCCCATCACATCTTAATCTAAAAGTAATATTCAAATTTGCCAATTTCAGAATAGGTGATTTAGAAAAATATGAAAGAATCTTCGTAAATGCTGGCCTTAAACATTCACTGTTTACAATAACGTTGGGATGTTTATTTCTTTAGTAGATCAGAGAAACATTTGGTCAATTCAGCAAAATGAGGAATAAACTGTCTATAATAGTTTAACAGACCTAGCACACTTCGCAACTGTTTCTTAGTTGTCGGAAGCGACAATTTCAAAATTCTGGACATGATGTTATCGTCAGTTGATATAAAGCCATTTGAGATCTTATAGCCCAAAAATGAAATTTCCTGAAAGGCTATATCAACTTTGGAAGGTTTTACAGTCAGTCCATGATGTCTAATCCTGTCAAATGTCTGTTGTAGTGCTGTTATGTGCTCTGTCATGTCCTTTGTGTGTATGCAAATGTCGTCCATGTACCAAATGATGTTAGCAATGTCTGTCAAAAGAATTCTTGTCATTCTGACGAAGGTAGCTGGTGCATTGACTAATCCGAAAGGTAGTTTAAACCATTCGTATAAACCCCACGGTGTGGCAAATGCAGTCAGATGTATACTATCAGGATGTACAGCTATCTGCCAGTAGCCTTTTGTCATGTCAAGTTTAGTAAAATAACGTGAGTCAGATAGTTCAATCAGGATGTCTTCACAGTTGCTCATTGGTTCTAAATCCAACTGTGTAATGCTGTTGAGTTTACGATAGTCCACACAAAGTCTAATAGTGTTGTCCTTTTTGCGTACTAAAACTATTGGTGAACAGAAATGAGATTGTGAACGTCGAATGATATGATTTGCTTCTAAATCAATGATTTCTTGATGAAGTTTTTCTTTAAAGTGTATAGGGATGGAATATGGTCTACACTTAATAGGAACGTCAGATGTTAAGATGATTTGGTGTTGCACTAAATCTGTCTGTCCTGGGCTGTCAGAAAAGATCGTACTGTATTCTTGTATCAGTTGTCTGCAACTGTCAGTCTGTGACTGCGTCAGTTTAGGATTTACCTTAATGTCCTGTAAGTTGGTCGTCGTGTCAAGAACTGGTGTCGGTATTTCGTCAGTGTCTTTGTCGTCCGTCTGGTCCACTATCGAGGTGCTTGCTGCAGTCTCTACTTGGTCGATTTGCCTGTGGTGATATGGTTTGAGCATGTTAATGTGGAAAATTTTATGTTTGTCCCTAACTGCAATCTCGTAATCTACCGTCGAAATTTGTCGTAGCACTTTGAACGGTCCTTGCCGTGAGTCAGTTAGGAGATGTCTATCACTTGGCAAAAGAAGAAGAACGTCCTGTCCTGGCGTCAGTTTAATAGTTCTATTTCCTCTGTTACCATATTGTCGGTAAATAGCTCCTGATTTTTGGAGAGCTTCTTTAGCTAAGATACATGATTTCATAATTCTATCACGCAATGATGTTACGTGTTTATATGGTGAAATGGGTATAGAGAAAGTTGTACTTTCAGTCAACATAGATTCATACAGAGATAATGGGCCGCGTGGTTGTGCACCATATAACATTTCGAATGGTGAGAACCCAGTGCTGGAATGGGGCACTTCCCTATATGCAAACAAAATTGCAGGCAGATAAGTATCCCAATCTTCAGGATGTTCTTGGGTTACCTTAGAGAGCATATGTTTCATATCGCCATTAATCTTTTCCACTATACCGGTCGAATGTGGGTGGTATGGACTGTTGAAGCATTGTTTAACACCCAACATTTTGGTAAAGGCTTGTGTAGCCGAGGAAATAAACTGGTTACCCCGATGTGAAAGGATGGTATCAGGGAATCCTACCCTCGCAAAAATATGAAAGAACACTTCCATGATGTCTTTGGAAGTTATGTTCTTCATTGGAATCGCTTCTGGCCAACGAGTACATAGATCAATGAGTGTTACAATGTACCTATTACCTTTAGATGTTATATGGTTCAGAGGACCAACTATATCGACCGAGATCTTTTCAAACGGTCTACTAGCCAAATCAGTAACTTGCAATTCAGCTTGTGGGTGTTTACCCTTTTTGACAAGCTTTTGACAGATGTCACACGATCTGCAATACTGTTTTGTATCGCTGCAAAACTTTGGCCAATAAAATTGAGTAAGTAACCTTGCTCTAGTTTTAGCATACGCCATGTGTCCTGCAAAGGGTATGTCATGAGCTATATTCAATGCTTGCTTGCGGTTTTCTAACGGTAGCACTGTTTGTTCTGTAGTGCTGGAACCTTTGGTGTAATACCGTGGTAGAATTCCGTTCTTCAGAGCAAAGTACCATTGAGCATTCTTTGCTACTCTTGGCTTTTGGCCTACAAGTTTAAGATACTTTTGCAGAGATCGATCGGCTTTTTGAGATGTTATAAACGTCTCCCTAGTTGTCTCAGGAGATGTTACAACTGGACTTATTCGTTGTAAAGCCTCTGTCTGATCGATTCGATCTTGCATCTGTGCAGTAGATCTAGTTACTGCATTTACTACAATACAACGATCATTCTCATCACACATTGATGTTACATTCACACAATTACATGTATGTTCTGGCGTAGCCAGGTTGGTATTTGTACATTCATTTACAGGTGGTAATACATCATGAATGGTGATTGGTGATGAAGGTGAAATGGTAGTATCAATATTACAACTGACAGTTGATGTACTGCTGTCATGTGGTATGTCATTCACTTCAGGAAGGTTTCCAATGATAATATCGCAGCAAGGATTGGTTAATGCTGCGCATTTAACCTTTCCTGTAAGGAATGGTGTAGTTATATATGCCCATGCAAGTGGATATTTCTCTATGTTCCCTGAGAATGTCCTGCATGTGACATATTTACCACTATATTGTGATGGTAAAATGTAATCTCTCTTTACACCAATGAGAGTACTACCGCTATCACGTAAAACTGTGGCAGCTCTACCATTAACATACCCCTGGTGGATGTTTAGTTTACCTTTGGAGTTTACTACAGAATTGGCCTCCTCACTGGTAACAGGTATAGAATGGCTGCATGTTAACACGCCATCCTTATGAAATTGATCACAAATGGTACATTTTTCCTGATGGAACACCTCAATGGAATGTGCTGAGTTTACTGGGTGATTTTGTACACTTTCATCTTCTGACGAAGAACTGTCAAACATGGCTGCATTAGCCTTTTTGGTCATTGACTTGCCTTTATAATATTTACGCCAGTGACCATAAGCTTTACAAAGATAACATTTGGTAACTTTTCTGTAGTTCTTCCTTTCTTTATCTTGCTTAGAAATGTAATTATGCAAGTACGTAGTGTACCCAGGGTGTTGGTCGCACATATCATTCTCATTGTGTTTATAATCGCAATATTTGCACTGATACAATTTCTCTGCAGCTTGTTTATAAGGTCTTTGTTTGGTATTCGACCCTGCCTGATATTTGCCATATGTAGCTGCTGCTACAAAGTCTGTGCTAGTCAGACTACTAGAGAAACAATGCTTATTGGCTGCAAAATAAACAGAGCCGCGACTTTCAGTCTGTTGAACACTTTCACACTGACATTCTAACAAAAGTTTAGAAAAGGGGGGTGGGAGAGATGCGTAAATCTTATCTCTAAACATAAGGTCAACTAATTTGTCACAAATTCCATTTACTTTGGCTGCTGACAGCCATTTAGAAAAGATATTCTGAATTTCTGAGATGTAATCAGATAACGTGTGTGTTGGCTTAGGAGACAACTTCCTAAACTGTTCTCTATAACCTGATTCATCCAGTAGGAAATGTGACATAATTTTAGATTTAATGTACAGATAATCTTCTTTCAGGTCATTTGGGATCGACTCTATGACTTTAAGAGGTTCCCCAGAAAGACTTCTTACATATACTATCCCCCATTCAGGTTTTGGAATTTTGTAATGATCCATAACAAATTCAAAACTTTGGGTGAATGCTGCTATGCAATCACCTGTGTTGTAACTTCTGATCAGACCTTGGTACTTTTTATGAGGTTGATCTTTGTCTGTTTCTCTATTAACTTTATCTTTAGAACATTCAGCTTTTAGCTGTTCAATTTTCAGTTGTGTTTCTTGCTCTTCTCTCTTACTCTGGGCTAAGATGTCAGCTTGCCTCACTGTAGCTTCTGACTGTTTTAGAGCAGCTTCTGATTGTGCATGTTGAAGCTTTAGAGCAGCTTCTGATTGTGCCATTTAAAGCAGCTTCTGAGTCCTTTAGAGCAGCTTCTGATTTTACCTGCTGAAGCTTTAACGCCGCTTCTGAGTTCTTTAGAGCAGCTTCTGATTCTGCCTCTTTCATTTTCAACGCCCTTTCGGCAGCTCTTTCATTCCGCTAAATCATCTGCTCTTGTTTCACAAGATATTCTGCATATTTACTTTCACTCCATGTTCTCAATCCCTCACCAGACATATTCATTTTTAAACCCATTTCAATGAAATCGTTTAAAGAAGACATGATGAACAATAGGTATGATGGAATAAGTATAAACAAAATTACTTATGATGTTAGTAAGTTACAAATATTCATAGCACAGTTAATGTCTAAAGCCAGACTAACGAAAGTATAAAGAGAGATGAAAAAAAATTTACCCTTAAGTAATCCTTGGGTAATGTGCTGTTCAGTGGTGCTCGAAATCACACTGGAACGTCTTTCAGGTTGACGCACAAAAAATTTTTGAAGTTCACCAGACTCAGGTAAAGTTGACACAAAAACCCTGTACTTTTTAAACTAAACAAACTTAGAACGTTTGTAAATGTATGGTGTGTGTAATGTCACTGAAGTCTGTAAAGGTTTGTATGCTGTCAAGTATTATTGTTAGTCGTTACCACAATCAACAACTTTCACGCTCATACTAACCCTACTCAATGACATTCAAGGGCACGGCCGCCATTTTGGATTTTAGGTACAAAATTTGTTGAATTTAGTGATAAGTCTGAAGACTAGCTTCAAATAATATCTTCACACTTATAATTTAATTAAATCAACTCTATTTAATCGTTATTTTACCTTAATTTATGACTTGCGCACTTCTATCGGCATGTTCACAATCGCTTCAAACTCGGACAAAAAAAATACAAGTTCGCATTTGGTTCAAAACCCGGACGAGCTCCCACGTTCGCACTTGTCAGAGTCTTGCGTAGAGCAAGATAAGTAGCTCGTTTTCTGGCAAGTGTAAAGCAATATCAAACTGTCAAATCACACGAAGTGAATATCCGAAAGTATTATTCACAAGCTTTATTTACACGCTGCATTTATTATCGCACAAACATCGCGCAATGACAATCCATAGCAATCATTACGGCATGAACAATATCACTACAATACATAATAATACATGCAAGCAATAAACATCTCACTTACAAGTCAAACTATTCAAGCGTTCGAACCAGTCTCCCACTGTCGTACAGGCTAGCTCTCAATGCAGATTCAAACACTCCTCGCATACCCATGCGACCTGTCCATTCAAACACCTAAACCCGTCTGCCAGTTCTGGCGTTCTACACGCTACACGCCAGTCGGCGCTCACGTCAGCTAGTGTGACCCCTACAAGGTTCACGGGGTGTACTGCTGACCAGCGGTCGTTTAAGCTTCGCTCAATTGCTGTGCTTGGCTGCTTATCCGGGCGTCGTCGAAGACGCCGCGTTCTCTCTGCAGTGTTTAACATCACTCAGGGTTGCGTGTTGTTATGTTGTCTGGCGTTGGTACAGACAACGCGTCGCAACCTCGGATGTGAGACCTTGACAACAACACTGTGGAGTTAAATATTGATATGGTATAGGCTCAATAAATAATGCATTCTTCTAGAAGTGAATCAAGAATGGTGGGTAGAGTCGAGGACAGAAAGTTCGAACCCGAATGTTTAACAAGTTGACAGGTTTAACTGATACACTAATAATAAAAAGAATTGCAATTATAGTTAAGTTAATTGCATATCCTTTACAGGACGTCGCAGTCAACCACTTCAATTTTTTTTTTGGTTGCTTGTGATTTCTTGGCAAGTTTACGTTAAGTAGTTTGCTATTGCTTTTCGAACGACCGGCACTCATATATAACAGTATGACTGTTATACAGTAAATATGATGAGGCCAGGTTTAGAATTGTAAGATGTCTAAGGATAGAAGCTTTCTTTAGTTTTGTTTTCCCTTTCTAACTGAGAGAAGCAAAGATGCGCTGCACGAAGACGTACAATGTCGTGGTAGCAGAATTAGTGAAATACGTCAGGGTAGCAACCAAAACATTGGAAAAGGCAGTTTTAGGTTTGGACAGCAGGCAGAACACACGTATCTTTAGGTTAGTCATCAGTTTAAGTTGGAGATCATCAAGAATGCATGTATGTTAGGAGAAGTCATTTGTCTATTCATGAGGAATACATCAGGGAACCTGCGTATTTATATTTGAGAAAATTTAAGAAAGCAAATTAAAAGAAAAAATAATAATTAAAATAAAAATGTCTAAATTTTATAAAGTGAACGACAAGGTATTTTTATTACAGAATGAAAGAACTGGCTTGTGATTTTATTAATTACTAATGAAACTAATGATCAAGCACCCTGAATAATAAACATGGATTTTTCCAGAAAAGAAAAAATAATGTGTGTTGAATTATTTTCAACTTTAGAGGTGTACAATTCAAATTTGTTGAGGGAAATTCTTACACAACTTGAAGACATCGATATGATGTGGATACTACCACTGTATGAATCACGAAATCATATTTGGAGGTTTCTCTTTACACTCCCTGTTTAGCACTGTCATACATACCATTGTATGAAAATACCAAGTAAGGCATACTGCTGCCACATCGACCGCAGCTGTGTTTCAAACACGGTAGGCGGGAAGACGAATTGCGTCCGTAACTCCATGGCCACAGTGCCAGCCTTCGCCTGTCTCTAGATAGTTTAATACTATCTCAGTAAATCATGTCTTATGTTTTCCTAATTTAGTTCCAATTATAAGGCACACACTTTATGTGCCTGTTAAAAATATGAAAGTGATCAGGCTTGTTATACTTTGTGATGAGAGAATAGATACTAACAGACATATATGATATTTGTAAAGAGATAATAGTCCTTAGAATATTATCCGAAAAATAACAAATGACTAAAGTGACATATAGATGTTTTTCATAAAAGAAAATGTATGTAACTGTTAGTATTGCAACTACAAATGCATTATTAATGAACATTCACAATTAATTATCTTTTGTACATTAACAATTATACATGTTGAAATTAACGCGGAATGTCCCATTTCAATTATGTCCCTTATGTGAAATAGTATTATCTCCCATGATATCTTTTTTATTGCTAAATATGTAACACATTTGGTCTAATCTACACATGATGTGACGGATTAAGACATGGACACATGATAACCGTGGTGCCCACGCTAGATACGGGGCTAGCACGCTTCGCTGCAGACTTGTTTGTCACGTGTTCCAATCCCCTATCGGTCTGTTTTAATAATTTAGCAAGATTATTTTTTTCAAGTTAACCTAGACTAAAACATGCGCCAGTAAGTGTTCTAGGGAGCAAAGGGACGGGAAAATTATAGACCAAATCACTCATCGATTGTCCACTTCTTTTATTCTTCGTCTTTCTTTCATCTTCTAATGGATCATATTGTGGAAACAATTAATGACCATTTAACACAGTTAAGACTCATAGAGCACATGGTGCTGGACACATATATTTTAGACTAATCGGCACCCGCTGGATGACGTGGTCAGCATCAGGCCAGCAATTGATAATAGGCCTCAAGGAACACACGTCAAACCCTTTGTGAGGTTGATTAGATTTTGTTTCTATAGTTTTCCAAAAGATGCAATAGCCAACCTCACGCCAGCAATCATTAGATTCCTCTTACGACATTCATGACAAGGGGATGATGATGCTGTTGATAATAATAATATTTATCTGGGTAGTGATGAAACTAATGAATTTAACCAGTGTGGAAAACATAATATCCTGCAGCAATGCCCTTTGCCGAAGGTCCATCCCCTATCTGTCCGAGGAAAACATCCTCAAAAGCCTACAACTTAATGTTGTCAACACGATCGTGTCGAATATTGATATGCCAGCGGGCAAATAAGTAATGCATTCTTCTAGAAGTGAATCAAGAATGGTAGTTAGGCAGATGGACAGAAAGTGTGGTATGACTGGCAGGTAGTAACACTATTTGTATTCGAATCCGATTGTATGCCAAGGTATACGTTAATTGATATGCTAATAATATAAAGATCGTATTTAGTTCAAAATAGAATTTTGTTTACTATGAGTCTGAGCTAAGACCAGACGATCGGTTACCCTAGATCAGAGGTTCCCAAACTACGGCCCGCGGGCCGCTTGTGGCCCGCCAGCTGTCAGAAAGTGGCACGCGAAAACTATTTATTTAATATAATATATTTTAATAGTTTTAAAAATGCACTCGGAGCGCCCCGTCAGCGTGGGATAATTTACTTGTCTCTTGGTTGTTATCATCATCATGAAGTGCCGTGCCGGCTGGCGTAGGCGTTCATGGATCTCCACAGATCTCGGTCTTTGGTGTTCTGGATCAACTCTGCTGATGATATTCCTCCATGCCACCGTTTCAATCCGGCCAGCATCATTTCTCTTGGTCTGCCTCTGCCTCTCTTCCCCTCGATCTTTCCAGTTATCACGATGTTCTCCAATGCCTCTCTTCTCATCACATGACCAAAGAAAGCTGTTTGTCTCTTTCTTACCGTTATATATAGTGTTCTAGTTTCATTATCCTCTTTCAGGCAATCGTTGTTAGTTACTCTGGCAGTCCAAGGAATTCGCAACATTCGTCTTGAAAACCACATCTCTGTTGCTTCTAAGTTCTTCCTAATTTGTTCATTTATATTCCAAGATTCGCTGCCATACAGCTTAACTTTTTCTATATAGCATTTTAGCACTCTCTTTCTTACATTCATTGATTTCGACTTATTGCATAAGATACTCTTCATTTTCTGAAATGCGGCTTTTGCCTGCCCTATTCTACTCTTAATATCTGTTGTACATCTTCCATCTGATGTTATAAGTGCCCCTAGGTATTTAAAATTATCCACTTGGTTGAGAATTTCCCCTTCTATTTCTATATCACATTTTGGTGTCCCCATTTTCTTTGATATCACCATTGTTACTGTTTTCTTGATATTCAAGTAGAGTCCTTTTTATGCACTCTCTGATACTACAATGTCCAATAATTGTTGTACGTCTGTTTCATTCTCCGCCACCAATACTGTGTCATCTGCATAGCGTATATTGTTTATATGATATCCTCCGATTAGTATTCCTGGCTTCTCTTTGATCTCTCTCATTATTACTTCGCTATATAGGGAGAAGAGATCGGGTGACAAGACACACCCCTGTCTTACTCCTAGCTGTATCTGTTCGTAACTTCCCTCTTTATTTCCCATTTTAATTGCTGCTGCATGGTTCCAGTATATAGTCTTTATTATTCTTAAATCTTTCCCATCAATGTTGATATCTTTCAACATTTTAATCAGCTCATCATGTTTTACTTTATCAAATACCTTAGTATAATCTATAAAGCATAAATATATGTCTCTCTGTTTCTCTATTGACCTTTTTACTTTTGGTTGTTTTACTCAGATATTATCGAATGCGCCTGTTCAGTTCAACAAAGCCTTCAGCACGAAGTAAATGATTTGAAATGCAAATCTGCACTGAGGTGTAACTTTCTGGAGCTGCCTGCTTCACTTTTAGCTGATCATATGATTTCATTCTGGCGACTATTGCCTTGCGAACAATTTGAACACTTGAGTTCATTCGCTCAGAGATACATTTGTCGTTTTGCCTCGACTTAAAGATGCTAGCATTCATTTTCCGCAATCAATCAATCAATCATGTGCCATGCCGGAAAGCGTGGGCGGTCATGACTCGCCATTTCACTCGATCACCAGTGTCGTGGATCAGCTCAGTGTTCCTGTCCCGTCCATGCCATGTGGCCAAGCCATCCAGGTATTTTCCTCTCGGTCTGCCTCTTGGTCTGTTTCCTTCGATATTGCCAGTTGTCACCAAGTTCTCCAGTCCATTTCTTCTCATAACATGTCCAAAAATTTTGACTGTCTACGTCTAATTTCTCTAATCAGTTTACGATGTTCATTTGTCTCCTGTAGTACTTGGTCATTGGTTTTTCTGTCTGTCCATGGTATTCTTTGCATTTTCCTCAGAAACCACATTTCTGCAGCCATCAGATGTTTTTCAGCTTGACTGCTCATTGTCCAAGTTTCACATCCATACAAAAGAACAGGCTCTATGTATCCCCTCAACACTCTTTTTCTCGTTTCAATTGACATCTTTTTATTGGTCAGAATGTTTTTCATCTTGCTAAAGGCTACTTTCGCCATGGCGATTCTTGTTCTAATCTCTTCAAGGCATCTCCCATCAGATGTTATGACTGTTCCAAGATAATTGTACCGATTCACTTGTTGAAGAATATTTCCATTTACTTGTATATTACATTGTGGCACTTCTTCCTTCCTAGTGACGACCATAACCTGAGTCTTTTTACAATTTAATTCTAACCCCAGTTGCTCACTGTGTACAACAACCGCATCTACTAATTGTTGCAGGTCCTGCGCATTGTCTGCAATTAATACTGTATCATCTGCATATCTAATGTTATTGATGTTTCGTCCTCCAATGCTGATTCCATTTATATCCTCTACATTTCTGAAAATATTTTCACTGTATAGGGAAAAAAGATCTGGAGACATCACACATCCCTGCCTAACACCTCTTTTAATTGGCTGATACTGTCCCACTTCATTATCAATCCTTATTGCAGCTTGTTGTTTCCAATATATGTTTTTTATAAGTCTAATGTCTTTCCCATCAATTTGTAGATCTGCAAGCATATCCACCATGTTGACATGTCTAACTCTATCAAAAGCCTTTGTATAGTCAATAAAGCAAAGATGTATATCCTTGTTTACTTCTATAGCACGTTCAATAACTGTTCGCAGCATATACACAGCATTTCCTGTACCCTTTCTTTCCGCAATGACCGTAATAAAAAAAAAACAAGCAACGTTCCAGACTCACCGACAGTAACGTAGCTGCGCTTATGACTTTGGGCACGATAGATTTGTGCCCAGACATTGATAAACTGGTATATGAACTTAAGTAACTGGTTATGAAGAACAGTTACAATTGTAAATTAATTACATTAATAGCGATTTTCGAAACTGATTTAAAATTTATTGTTAAATGAACTTTTAATTTTAAACCAAAACATGACCGCAGTGTATTACCGACACTGACTGCCTTTAAAGGTTTAGAATGTTGTTGACGAAAGTTAAGAAATTTAAGAATGATATTGCACGATTTTTATAATGTTATAACGTTGTGGCCCGCTTAATTACTGAAAATAGTAGATATGGCCCTCTGCTTGAAAAGCGTGGGAACTACTTCCCTAGATGCTTAACTGCTAGCTCATTAAGCCATGTCTATTGCTATCCTAATTTAGTTTCAGATAAAAAGGCACACGTGTATGTGCCTGCCATGAAAATATAGACAATATTGTAACAAAATAATAATTGATTATGTGGTTATTTCGGGATATTGAAATTTAAATATTGAGCACAACCCACTACTGGCAACGCCGATCGCATTCTGGTATGAACCTATGGCCTATCCACGTCAATATGGAAGCACTATACTCGAGTTTCGCTCTCGTTTGAGCTCGTCAGTAGTGCATATCCCTGACCGGATCCGGAAACAGTCCCGGATCACGCGTGTGAAGCGGGTGTGTAACCACGTGGCACACACTGGACACACCAAATTATCACAACAGAATATCACAACGCTACCCATCGTAGGCTATGCTTAAGATTGCCCAATCGCCGCGCCCGACGTCCGTCGAGTATAGTGCTTCCATATTGACGTGGATAGGCCTTAGGTTCATACCAGAATGCGATCGGCGTTGCCAGTAGTGGGTTGTGCTCAATATTTAAAATAATAATTGTATTTAAATCCCAAATAACGCATATGTGTGATATTTATTTATTTATTTATTTTTTTTTTTTTGCATATCCTTTATAGGACATCGCTGTCAACATCAGCATCTTTCAGCTGATTGTTGATTTCTTGGCAAGATTACGCTCAGTAGTTTGCCATTGCTTTCTGAGCGGCCGGCTCACATACCCCTTAAGTCACGGCCGCGGCCAGAACCCCTACAGATTCTCGCCGTACGTCACGCCACTCACGAGAGTACACGGGATCACGGAGAAAGACGTTACACCCCTAGGCCAGGTGAGCTGGCGTGATATTTATCAGGGGTCGAAATTCTTTAGAATATTATCCATAAGATATTGAAGAATTAATGTCCTATTTACGGACATCGCTCTCAACACCAGCATCTTACTGCTGTTGTTGATGTCTTGGCAAGTGTTATGTTCAGTAGTTTGCCATTGCTGTCTGAATGACCCGCTCCCACACCAATACGTTAACACCCCAGAGCGATACTGTCTGCTGCCAGATCGGTCACCACTACGTTTCGAACGCGTGATAGGCGGCTCACACATCACGTTCGCAAATCTTTACGCTACTGCTATCCTAATTTAGTTCCAGTTAAAAGGAGCCTTGCCATACAAATACAAAGAATATGTTAAGTAAAATGTAACTGTAATTAAATGCCAAATAACACATGTATGATATTTATTAGGTGTCGAACTGCTTTAGAATATTATCCATAAGATGTTGACGAATTAAAGTCATATAAAGAGGTTGTTTTATAAATAAAAACGTGTGCCTAGACTTTGCAGATTTGCTAATACAAATACGTGTTTCTTAAAGTTTCCAAGCAAGTATGTTTTATTACATGAAGAATAATAACAAATGATATTAAAGCGGTAAATCCCATTTCAATTATTTCCCTTATGTTGAAATAGTATTATGTCTCATTATAACTTTATTGTTGCTAACTTTGTAAACCAATGTTGTTTAATCCACACATGCAGTTCCCGGATTAAGACCTGGACACATGATAACTGTGGATCCGACTCTAGCCCAGTGGCTAGTACGTTTCCCTGCCGACTTGTTTGTCATGTGTTCCAATCCCTTATCGAATTGTTTTAACAATTTTGCAGGCCTAACAGGTCAACCTAGACTAAAAGATGCTTCCGCAATTTTTCTGTTACGCAAAGAATTATAGATAAATAAAAAATATAGACGACATCTCTCATCGAATGTCGATCTTTCCTCTTCTTCTTCTGTCATTCATCTCCTAAATGGAACATATTAAGTAAAAAAAAAATAATACCCTTTAACACAGTTAAGACTCATAGCGCACATGGTGCTGAACCTATAGTTTGTAGACTAATCGGCACTCGGTGGATGACGTGATCAGCTTCAGGCCGGCAATTGATCATAGGCCTCAAGGAACTCACGCCAAGCTCTTTGTGAGGTTGATTAGACTTTGTGTCTAAAGTTTTCGAAGAAATGAAATAGCAAATATCACACCCACAATCATTAATGGCTTCTTACGACATACATGACAAGTGTGTGATGATTATGCTGATAAATATAATCTTTATCATGGTTGTGATGAAAGTAATGATTTTAACCAGTGTGAAAAAGCATAATCATCACGCAGCAATTTCCTTTGCAGAAGGCACTCCCCTCTCTGCCCGAGGGAATTGTCCTCAAAAGCCTACAACTGACAGTATACAACACAGTGGAGTTAAATATTGATGGGCAAAGGACTAATAAGTAACTCATTCTTCTAGAAGTGAATCAAGAATGTTAGTGAGGCAGGAGGACAGAAGGTGAGGTATGACTGGCAGATAGAAACACTATTTGTATTCGCACTCAAATGTATACCAAGGTGAAAAGTTTGATTGATACACTAAAAGTAAAGAGAATTGTAAACCACGCTTTTACTTCACATTCAACTTCGGCGTCATTCGCGAAATGTCTCCCGCCAAGGTGGGTTGTCAGTGTTTATGGTGACAAATGTTTATCCCGTAAAGCGGTGCATAGTTGGGTAGAAAAAGTTACGAGGGTGAGTCAATAAGTAAGTCACACAGTTCTGTGGGATGACCGGTAAATGAAAACAAAGCACGCAGTTCTATGCAGCCTGTTTGGGAGGACTGATAAAACGATGGGATAAGTGCATCAATGTTGGTGGAAATTATGTTGAGAAATAAAGGGACAATGTATGTATAAAACTAAACTGGTTTCAAGTTGTTATCATGTGTAGTTATTTTTCTACAGCCATTTGTGACTTACCTATTAACTTACCCTCGTATTAGCTTGAGCTAAGACCAGACACTCGTTTCCCTAGATAATTAAATATTAACTCATGAATAATCATCATCAAGTGCCGTGCCGGCTGGCGTAGGCGTTCATGGCTCTCCACAGATCTCGGTCTTTGGTGTTCTGGATCAACTCTGCTGATGATATTCCTCCATGCCACCGTCTCAATCCGTCCAGCATCATTTCTCTTGATCTGCCTCTGCCTCTCTTCCCCTCGATCTTTCCAGTTGTCACGATGTTCTCCAATGCCTCTCTTCTCATCACATGACCAAAGAAAGCTGTTTGTCTCTTTCTTATTGTTGTATATAGTGTTCTAGTTTCATTAGCCTCTTTCAGGCAATCGTTGTTAGTTACTCTGGCAGTCCAAGGAATTCGCAACATTCGTCTTAAAAACCACATCTCTGTTGCTTCTAAGTTCTTCCTAATTTGTTTATTTACATTCCAAGATTCACTGCCATACAGCAAAACTGGTTCTAGATAGCATTTTAGCACTCTCTTTCTTACATTCATTGATAGCGACTTATCGCATAAGATACTCTTCATTTTCTGAAATGCGGCTTTTGCCTGCCCTATTCTGCTCTTAATCTCTGTTGTACATCTTCCATCTGATGTTATAAGTGCCCCTAGGTATTTAATATTATCCACTTGGTTGAGAATTTCCCCTTCTATTTCTATATCACATTTTGGTGTCCCCATTTTCTTTGATATCACCATTGTTACTGTTTTCGTGATATTCAAGGAGAGTCCTTACTGTGCACTCTCTGATACTACAATGTCCAATAATTGTTGTAGGTCTGTTGCATTATCCGTCACCAATACTGTGTCATCTACATAGCGTATATTGTTTATATGATATCCTCCGATTAGTATTCCTGGCTTCTCTTTGATCTCTCTCATTATTGCTTCGCTATATAGGGAGAAGAAATCGGGTGACAAGACACACCCCTGTCATACTCCTAGCTTTATCTGTTCGTAACTACCCTCTTTATTTCCCATTTTAATTGCTGCTACTTGGTTCCAGTATATAGTCTTTATTATTCTTAAATCTTTCCCATCAATGGTGATATCTTCCAACATTTTAAACAGCTCATCATGTTTTACTTTATCAAAGGCCTTAGTATAATCTATGAAGCATAAATATATGTCCCTCTGTTTCTCTATTGACCTTTCTATTAGTGTTCGTAATATATATATATTGCATTGTTTGTACCCTTTCCTTCCATAAAACCTACAGTTCTTCACTAATTTCCATTTTTATTTTCTTTCTTGTTCTTCTCATTATAATTCTGAGTAGAAGCTTAGTGACATGGTTTATGAGGTTAATTGTACGAAAATCTTCACATTCAATTGCTCCTGGTCTCTTTGGTATTGCTATAAATACAGATTTTACCATATCACTCGGTAAATATCCACTGTTGTAAATATCATTTAGCATTTTGGTTAATATATCTACCCCACATTCTCCCAATACTTCTAATTCTTCTACTATGATTTCATCTGGCCCAGCTGTTTTTCCTTTCTTCATATGTTTCATAGCATCAGAGACTTCTTCTTTT
This sequence comes from Cepaea nemoralis, assembly GCA_014155875.1. Lineage (NCBI taxonomy): Eukaryota > Metazoa > Mollusca > Gastropoda > Stylommatophora > Helicidae > Cepaea > Cepaea nemoralis. The sequence continues at coordinate 9,587 of JACEFZ010001174.1, read as the reverse complement.
AGAATAGGTGGGCCTTCTAAGTTACTTTCTGTTAATTCTTCCCTTTCTATACTATATAATTCTCTTATATACTCATTCCACCTCTTCATTATAGCACCTTCCTCCAATACTATCTTTCCATTTTTGGATTTCAAACACCCTGTATGTATTCTTATTTTTCTTCCTATGAGCTCACTGATTTGTCTGTGCATACTTTTTTGATCTTTTGCTTTCACACATTTATCACTTATTTCTTTATTTATCTTAGCATACTCTTGTTTGTCATTTTTATTCTGTTTCCTTTTGTCCATCAGCATTAAGATTTCTTCATTCATCCATTTTTTCTTAGCTTTTTGGTTTCTCTTCGGTAATATTTCTTTGCTAGTTTGATGAATGGAGTCCCTTAACATTTCCCATTGATCATTTATACTCTGTATTTTAGCTATTGCATTGTGGGTAGCGGGGTAGGGGTATCCCCTATTAAAGGAGAAGTAAGGCGCCTCCTTCCCTCCGCTAGCCTACGGGACACCCTTGGGAAATGTGGAGTACCCGTTTAGCCCCCCGATCAGGGTTACGTGAAGCCATGCGTGCAGGTGGTGGATGAAGATGTAGAGCAGCCGACAGATAGTAGGTTATGGTCTTCACCTTCACGACGGTAGGCAGAGGATCTCTTTTTTGAGGAGACAATGGCTACGGTCACTGACCAGTATGGTCACTGCTATAGGAAGGAAAGCAATGGCAAACTACTGTCTTTATAAATGCCAAAAAAATCATGTTGTGTGGACTCATCGATAACCAGAGAAACGGCGTAAATGGGTGCTCCATAGGAGCAGCCTCGCTTGATAGGGATAGTCATGCGCACCAGGTGACTAGAGACCGTCAACAGACTACTAGGTGCAAAAGATTAATATCATTGAAAGTAGGAACTTGGAATGTTAGAAAAATGAAAGCAGATGGACAATTAGGAAACATCAAACAAGAAATGGAGAGAGAGAAGATTAACATATTAGGAATATCGGAAACGAGATGGAAAGGGGCAGGGATAAGTACAGGAGAGGATTATAAGATTATTTACTCTGGGGGAGAAGAACATCAAAGAGGTGTAGCCATTATATTAGATAAACAAACATCAAATTCTGTCAAAGGATATCGAGCTGTGTCAGACAGAGTTCTATTAGTGAAATTAAACGGAAGACCTTTTAAAATAAATATCATTCAAGTATATGCCCCAACAAGTGAATGCAGTGAAGAAAGTATAGATGAATTTTATAACGACATGGAGTCTGCTTTGAAGAACTGCAAAAAATCAGAAATAAATATCATAATGGGGTGATTTAAACGCATAAATAGGAAAGCAAGGCGATGGATGCAGTGTAGGCAACCATGGTTTGGGAGAAAGAAATGAAAGAGGATACAGACTTGTAGAATGGGCAAAAGAACAAGAAATGGTTGTAGGAAACACCTGGTTTAAATAGCATCCTAGAAGATTATGGACATGTGTCGTGTCCCCCTTTAAAGTGTCGTCCCTGGAGTGAAGAGAGTCAACAACCACATTATAATATTTTTTCCCCCAATCAATATCCTTGAGAATCCACCAGCTTCCGTCCAACACACTCCATCAGCCCGTAGACACCTATTCCTGTCACTCTCTCACTGTCGTACTATGTCCCTCTCATACTTCCCCAACGCAACATACTCAACAACTCTTGCTTCTAACAATTAATAAAGATTAATTTATTAAAAGAAAAGTGTAACGTATATGAGACGTGTATGCGAAGAAAATGTGTGTCGTGTATTATAACATAAATGTATGTGTCAGCCCTCAAAGTTCAGGATCATAGTGTACACATCATGGCAAGGATCACACGACATCACAAGACTCATCACAAGGGACCTCACCGAAGTCGTGTCCTTCTCTCCAGACATGTCCTCCTCCAGGAACTCTGATGACCATGAGATCTGAATCCCATGTAAATATATAATCCGTGGAAACTACTATTATTGTTCCTAACGCAACTGTTCCTAATAGTTTATAGAAACTCCGGCTTCATAATTCCGGCAGTAGTGAAACAAACCCGGAACACTGTCCTATGAACAGGACTTTTTGTCTCTTGCTAAATGTTCTCTAGTCCTCAATATTAAACAGTTATTGTCTATACTCCAATAGAGTCCTTTATTTTTGTTCTAGTCATAAGTGAACTGCAATATCCATCACTACTGGTGTGTTAAAACTGGTATGACCTAAACTCATTCGGTATTTATCCTGTAGGATACATATACCATTCAGCTCCACTGAGCAATGTTGATCATCTTCCTCTAGCATACTCTCTGTTGTAAAGTTGCTGGCCACTCTTCCTGCGCCAAACTTTATCCGGGATCGGATTTTTCCTCGGTTTCGTGTTCTTCATTCCAACCAGAGGGAACCTGTAACATAAATCATATAACCGGTGATAGCCTCCCCGTCACTGATCTCTATTAGATGATCGTGGGCCATCGGCCTCGCTCAGAAAATATAATGAACCTATCAGGGACAGATGAACTGACCACATAGGTTATCATCAGGCCAAGACAAGAAAAAAAACCAGCAAACAGAATGCGGAACCCCCCCCCCCCCCCCCCCCACACACACACACAGGGAGCACCCACTGCAATATCCCAATTATCCCTTAATTACTCAATCCTCAATTAGTAAAGTTTATCAACACTTCACTAATCTATTTTCAACTAACAGAGCCAAGTATCACTTCCCTACTCTAGTTAGTTTTCCACTAACAGTGCTAATCATCACACTTTAGTTTAACAAACCTACAGCCTATATTAATTAGAACTAATTATAATCGGTTCTACCTTAGGCAACACTGCAGTTAGATCAAATTACATCCACTCTTGCCATGACAGGCACGTGTAAAATTAAATTAACTCAATTCGCACACGGTAGAACGTTTTCCCATCAAACCACAGTGCCGAAGCACGTCTTCTACAATCCAATGTTTGCGATCAACTCCCCATCTCCAATCATGGTTTTGGGCCAAACCTCTAAAATTGGTCACGTGACATGGTTGTTGTCCTGCAGTTGTTATTTGGGCATATCATCCATTGTCAAGAATCGATTTTCCCTTGCCTAGTCACTGTCAAAGTTGTCATCACTTGTTTTGACTCCCCCAACAAACTAACGAGTTACTGTATGATCCCAACCACAGTTTTCCCCAACAAGCTGCCAATCTTCTTGATGTTCCGGAAACTATAAATTGACAGATGTACTGTTATCTTCCGAGCTGAGTACTTCCGCTTCCAATCCGAGCTGTTTATAATCTGTCAAAGCGATGTACGATTCAGCTCATTCCCTTCCCCTGTTGTCGACCCAATGTAACCCCGTGCAGCTGCAACTATTTACCGTCCTAGGGTTTCACATCCGATTTGTTTATTCAGTTAGTTAAAATAGTTGTCGCTGGCAGATAGTCCGTTTAATCAGAAAGCCTCTATATTAATCATTGGTTAAACGCAAGGTTTTATTTTGTGACAACATGGAGGAGTCCAGACAGCAGGATTAAAAACCAGATAGATTACATCCTGATTAACAGAAGGTTTCTAAATGCGTTAACAGTCGTAAAAACAGTTCCAAATGCAGACTGTTACAGTGATCACAGATTAATTACAGGCGCATTGAGGGTAAAGTTTAAGAAAGTCAAGTATATAGCAGGAAACCCTAAATATGACTTGTGCAAATTGAAAACTGACAAAGAAATACAAGATAATTTTAACATAGAAGTAAAGAACAAATCTGATTTATTGTCTGATCTAGAGATCCTATTTCAAGATGTAGATAATCAACGGAAAATGCTGAAAAATTCAATCAGTTGTGCAGCAGAAAAAAGTATTCCAAAATTAAAGAAAGTGGGCCGTAAGACATGGATGACTGAAGAAATTTTACAACTAATGGAAACAAGAAGACAGAACAAAAATAATCCTGCTAAATATGAAGAAATTCACAGAAAAGTCAGAACCTTATGTAGGGAGGCAAAAGAAACATGGCTTGAGGAAAACTGCGAAGAAATTGAAAAACAACACAACAGTAAAAATGCGAAACTAATGCACAAAAGAATCCAGGAGCTTACTAATCAAAGAACACGTACATCAGCAGGCTGCCTAAAGACAAAGATGGAAGAGTCATAATAGAAAAAGATCAGATCTTACATGTATGGTCAGATTACGTGAAAAACCTTTATGACGACAACAGAGACGAACACTACGATGTTCAAAATAATAATGAAGGACAAGCAATTTTGAAGATGGAGGTTCAGATTGCTCTTAACCATATGAAATCTGGCAAGACCCCTGGTTCAGACAGCGTCACAACAGAAATGATTAATGCTTTAGAATAATATGGAATAGATAAAGTTACCAGTCTGCTTAATGCAATATATGATACTGGAAATATACCTCATGAATTATGTAATTCTGTATTTATTGCAATCCTAAAGAAATCAGGAGCCTTAGAATGTGATCAACATCGAACAATTAGTATAATGAGTCACATCACGAAGATTTTGATAAGAATTATCATGCAAAGAAGTAGGAGGAAAATACAAATTGAAATAGGAGAAGAACAATGTGGGTTTGTAGAAGGAAAGGGTACAGTAAATGCTGTGTATTTACTGAGAACCGTAATTGAACGATCTATAGAAGTAAACAAAGATCTACACCCTTGCTTTATTGACTACACAAAGGTTTTCGATAAAGTGAGACATGTCGACATGATAAGGATGCTTGAAGATCTTCACATTGATGGAAAAGACCATAGACTTGTAAAAATCATATGTTGGAAACAACAAGCTGCCATAAGAGTTGATAATGAAGCAGGCCAATATCAGCCTATTAAGAGAGGTGTGAGACAGGGATGTGTAATGTCTCCAGATCTGTTTTCCCTGTACAGTGAAAGTATTTTCAGAAATATTTAAGATATGGAAGGAATCAATGCATCAAATCAATAACATTAGATATGCAGACGATACAGTCTAGATTGCAGACAACGAACAGGACCTGCAACATTTAGTAGAAGCAGAATTTACACACAGTGAACAACGAGGGTTAGAATTAGATTTTAAAAAGACACAGGTTATGGTCGTCAATTTGATTTTTTTTTTCCCATATCCTTTACAGGACATCGCTGTCAACACCAGCATCTTTCAGCTGTATGTTGATTTCTTGGCAAGATTACGCTCAGTAATTTGCCATTGCTTTCTGAGCGGCCGTCTCACATACCCCGTAAGCTACCGATACGATTCGAACCACTGCTGATTCTCACCGTCATCACGTTACCGACGAGAGTATACGAGATTATTGAGAAAAGTCATAACCTCTAAGTCACGAAGCCGGCATGGTCGTCACTAGGAAGAATGAATTACCACAAAGTAATATACAAGTGAATGGGAGTATTCTTTAACAAGTGAAAAGGTACAATTATCTCGGAACAGTAATAACATCTGATGGGAGATGCCTTGAAGAGATTAGAACAAGAATCGCCATGTCTAAGGTAGCCTTTAGCAAGATGAAAAACATACTGACCAATAAAAAGATGTCAATTGAAACGAGAAAAAGACTGTTGAGGTGCTACATAGATCCTATACATTTATATGGATGTGAAGCTTGGACATTGAGCAGTCAAGCTGAAAAACATCTGATGGCTGTAGAAATGTGGTTTCTGAGGACAGCCAGAAAGACCAATGAACAGGTCATTCAAGAAACAAACAAAGATCGTAAACTGATTAGAGACATTAGACGCAGACAGTCAAAATTTTTTGGGCATGTTATGAGAAGAAATGGATTGGAGAACTTGGTGACAACTGGCAAGATCGAAGGGAACAGACCAAGAGGAAGACCTAGAAGCAAATACCTGGATGGCTTGGCCACATGGCATGGTCGAGACAGGAACACGGAGCTGATCGAGTGAGATGGCAAAACATGACCGCCCACGCTTACCGGCATGGCACATGATGGATGGATGGATTGACACAGGGGCCTGAGCCGCGTCCCACGTCCCACGTCCCACGTCCCGCGTCCCACGTCCCTGTGTCATTCTAATGACCGCCTATGCTGGTGGCAGATACTACACTTTGATATTGTTTACATAACAAGACCAGATTTTTAGTGAGCGCTTTCCCTCGGCCCACTTCTTGCTGTGGTGTGTTGTGTGGGTGTTCAGACTTCTTTATGGCGTCTAGTTAGCAACGGAGCTCGTTCGCAGAGTCCACCATTGAGTCTTGTAGAGGGCCGACGTATTTGGCCTGACTGTGTCCATGCTGTTTGTAGAGTTCAGGGTAGAATAGCTGTCAGTGTTCAAGACCGCAATGATCAGTAATGGTATGCTGGCGATGGCTGTGACAATCACAATGGTTAACATGAAGTCCATGCTGATGCTTACTAAAACTGACTCCTGTTGTTTTAATTTATCTTATTTTTTTTAAAGTCCACTTAGTCCCACGATGTGCCTTTCGGCTCATTGTGGTCCACAAAAGCATGTGTAGAAGTATTAGTGTCAGTGATTTGGTGATTAGAGTTTACAATTTGGATGACAGACACTCTTCACCCTTGCCAGATCAAGCGCAGACGGTTTAGTTTTGTGGTGTGCGTTCGCTGGCTTTGAGCTCAAGCGTAGTCCATATACACTACTTCTAGTAGTACTGGACTGAATTGTGTGGATTAGCTTTCCCTATTACCAGTGTCCCTCGTCATCAGGCTAACCCACTCCGAGTCAGAGTTCTTGTAATCTACGTCCCCAAGTCAAGGACGAGAAATTAAATCTACACTTTGATCTTTGCAGGGAATTGATACAACTTAATGCCTAAATAAGATAAGTGTATGATATTTATTAGGAGATAACATGCTTTAGAATATTATCGAAGAGAAGAAATAAAGTGACATACAAATGTTGTTCTTAAAAAATATAATCTGTGCGCGAAGCTATGAAGGATTGCAAATGTGAATGCGTGTTTCTTAAGTTTCCCTGAAAAAATAATAATAATAAAGGTTGATATTAAGTCGGTATGTCCCATTCCAATTATGTCGCATATATGAAATAGTAATTATTTTCAATTATAATATCATTATTGTTCCTAACTTTGTAACACAATTTCGTCTAATCTACACAAACTGTGAGGATTAAGACACATGCACGTGATAACTGTGGTCTGCGCGGTAGCGCAGTGGATAGGATACTTCTCCGCCAACCATGGCGTCATGTGATCAAAGTCCCCATCGGATTATTTTAACGATCTGCCAGGGCTTTTAGGTCAACCTAGACTAAAGCATGTACCAGGAAATTGTCTGCGGAGCAAAGGCATCCGGCAAATTATAGACCACATTACCCATAATTGTCCATTCTTCTTCTTTCTTTCTTTCATCACCTAATGGATTACACTGAGTAAAATTAATTGGCCCTTTAACACAGTTAAGACTCATAGCGAACATGGTGCTTTACACATATTTTATAGACTAATCGGCATTTGCTGGATGACGTGGTCAGTGTCAGGCCAGCAAGTAATCAAAGGCCATAAGGAACTCACTCCAAGCCCTTTGTGAGGATTGATTAGACTGTATTTCTAAAGATTTCGAAGAGTTGGAATAGCCAATCTTACGCCAGAAATCATTAGTGGCCTCCAACGACATCCATGACAAAGTACTGATGATGATGTTGATAATAATAACACTAGTCAACACCTTTTCAAACGTTATTTGCATCTGAATTTGAATACACCATTTCTTATTGATTTTGACATGCTGCTTTCAAATATCATAACGAAATTCACCAATTGGCTCTGCTTTTGTTTTCGTTAATATAATGATGATTTTTTCCCAACGTAATCCCGTTTATCTACGTGGGGTAACGCAGCGCGCTAGAATTGGAAGCGGTTCTCGCCGCGTTGGTAACTTACGGGATAAGTGAGCCAGCCGCTCAGAAAGCAATGGCAAACTACTGAGCGTAATTTTGCTAAGAAATCAACGACAGCGGTAAAATGCTGGTGTTGACAGCGATGTCCTGCAAAAGGATATACGAAAAAAAAATTAAGATTTTACATTACAGTACTAAAAATAATGTATGCTTATTTAATTCTCAGGGGTGAACAGTTAATCTTTCTACTTTAACATTATACAATCTTTGGTTACATAGTCATTCAATTGATATTTTAACATAACATACTCACCTCTCTTATGTTAGCTTCACCCAGTCTCGGAAATTTTCTGATGAGGTATTCGAAAGCATCATATGTTTTATCCTTTGCCTTGACAAAGTCTTTCATGAAACAAATATTAATGTGCAAAGGTGGCAACACATTCTTGCTGGTGACGACAAGTGCTGTGTTCTCAAAGTTTTTAATGCCAGGCTGCAATGACTGCCTCATTGGCGAATATCTTCTGATGTAATGGTCAATTCGTGCACGGCTATCCCACTCACAGAGAAAGCAACAGTACTTGGTGTATCCATCCATTCAGATGTGCAAGCAAAAGAGCGAACACTTTTAAGTCACCGTAAAGTGACCAATGATGATGATCGCAGTTTATACACTTCAAAAGCTGATTCATTTCTCTGTACTTGTGCAGCAGCAGTGGTCAAGTAAAACCAGACACCTCCTGCAACAGTTTTGGAACATCTGATGGATTTCCAAATGAGACAGCCTTTCCCTTCATGAATTCCTTTCCACAGTAGGGGCATGTGTAGGTACTGTGTAGGTACTGTGTTGTGTCATTTCCATCTTCTTCGAAGTCTTTCCAGTGAGGCACCGTATGTGGTACCATACTTTCCGACAATGCCCACCTAAATTATTTCTAATTAAAAGGCACACAGTTATGTGCCTGCAAAAGATTATAAAACAACTATAGAAATCTACTGAAATTAAACGCCAAATAACATAAATGTATCCTACTTATTAGGAGACCAAATGCTTTAGAATATTATCCAAGAAGTATAGATGAATTAAAGTGACATTTTCTTTTCTTAAGAAAAAGAAACTGCCCGATAGCTTGCAGGATTACCAATGCAAATACGAGTTTCCTAAATTTTCCTAAGCAGTTATATTTTATTACCTGAAAACTAATAAATTCTGAAATTAAAGCGATATTTCCAATTTTAATAATGCCCCTTGCATGAAATTGATATTATCTCCCATTATATCTTACTACAGCTAAATTTTTAACACAATTTTGTTAATTAGTCACTGTGAGGATTAGGCGTCGGGACATGATAACTTTGCACTCCGGGTGTTCAGTGGCTATCCCGTTCCCTATCGACTCAATGGTCATGAATTCCAATCACCATGGATTATTTTAACAATTGCAGGGCTTTCCCCATCTGTGTGAGAAACGTATGTACTACGAAAAGTCCTGGGGGAAGTATGCCCGCAAATTAATACCAACACCCATCTAATGCAAGTTTCTTCTTCTTCTTTGTTCTTTTTCTCTTTTCTTCTTCTTTTCCTTTTTTCTTTTTTCTTCCTTCTTCTTTTTCTTTTTTTCTTTTCTTTTTTTTCTTTTTTTTTTCGAAACCCCAAAAATGTTTTCTTTTCAGACTGATAGAAAAATGTGTGGGCTAAACTTTAAAAGGCAGGTGGCAG